>JAMLFT010012921.1:0-10106 GCA_026544285.1 Pachyrhizus erosus
TATTTTTAATTTAAATTTTATAATAAAAACAAAGATAATACATAATAAAGTTTAAGGTTTATTGTTTAGCTTAAAATTACTATTTAATAATATTTATAATTCTTAATTAATATAATGAGTTGATTCTCTATAAAATTATATGTAAAATTAATGTTTAGGGTCTCTCAATTAACGTTTAGGGTTTGATATCTATCTCAGACATAGAGTTGTAACTAGAAATACAACTTCACAAAAAATGAATCAATCACTAGAAGTGGATTAGTTGGATGTTAAATAAAACCAAAAACTGATAGAATCCAATTGATGTTTTATTATGGTTTTAAAAGAATTAATTTGACTCATTTTAAAAATATAAAGAATCAAATTAAATATTTTAAAAAATATGGACCAAATTAAATATAATAAAAAACATAAATATTTAAAAATAATTTTAGTCTCAAATTTATATAATATTATTTTATTTCACTTAATTTTGAATTATTATTTAAAATTTGTATTGAAATTTCTATATACTTTAAAATTGTTTAAATAAGTTGCCGTTTATTAACGATTGCTACTAATCTTATGTTAAAAGTAAAAAGATTTAAAAAATTAAAAATTAATATTATAATAAATTTTTAAATAAAAGTAATAATTTAAAAGTTAAAAATGATATCACATATTATTTTATAATTTATATTTAAAATTTATACTCATTGTTTATTTCTTATTCTTTTCAAGTAATAGTTGAGCTTTTATTACCTTTGTACGAATTTTCAATCTCCAAACTCTATAGTTTTAGTAAGAAAATTCTAATCTTGATGCTTTTATTGTATATATGCCGGGAGTGACTGTGATTTTTATTTAAAAAGTTGCAACTACTTGTAATATTAAGCATTTATACATTTTTCTATAAACACCTGTATACAAAGAAATTAAGATGATAATAATTAGAGAAATTAGAAGATTTTTTTTTTATAAAATTAAAAAGTATAAGTTGATTTTAATTTATAAAAGGAACTAATTCAATTCATTTTATTTTTTATTTTATTTCTTATAAAGCGTTTAGGGAAAAAATTATTCAAATAGGGTGATAGAATTTTATAATTTATATTGTTAAAATATCACTATTATTTTATAATTCTTAATTTTTTTTTCAAAAATTACATTTTAACAAAAAAAAAAATTATACATCATTAGCCACGTAAGTGATTTATTTTAGAAAGATATAAAATAATGAAATCTCAATAAAAAAATAAATCATACAACTTATTCAATAAAAGCAAAGAGAAATAATAAAATAATTTAATTTACAAATTTGAATAAAATTTAAACTTAAAAGTATAAAAATGTATTTCTAAAGTGCTTGTAATATATAGTATTTTAATTAAATCGTTATTTATTTTTTGCTAGCTTCGAATGAACATGACCAAGAAATGAAATTCTGTTTCGGAAATATCTAGCAATGGCAATCGTAGTTTAGTCACATTTAATCAATAGTTGGTCTTGAAAGGCTTAAAAGTTTTAAGATCAATACCGGTTCGTTTGGGACGACCATCATCGTCGAAACATTTAGAGGCTCCTTATTGATGCATGTCATGTCAATGAAGACGTTAAATGTTTGCTGATGATACTTGCTGCCAACACCATCCATCTCAACCATAACAAGCCAAGGAATAGTAAATGTTAAGAGTTAGGATGTTAGGCAAAAATGGTGATATTGAAGTCAAAGAAATATTTGAATTCAGTGCAACGAAGAAAGATGGCGTGAGATGGTAGAGTGATTATGGTGTTAGAATTGAGACTGGCTTTTGGGTAATGGGTGAGGAGAAATGCAACAAGCTCCAATAAGTGATCCATGAGATGTCAACGAGTTTATCACATTTCTTGAATAATGGTTATGCCATTTTAGTAAGAATAATGTTATATCTTCTTCCTCATTCTTTTATAATTTTTTACTATCTTTAAAGAAAATGTTAAAAAAAATATTATGTATAATCTATTTAATGTATATGACTTTAATGAGTATGTATTGACCTTTTTATATCATTAATTAATTAGAAATTAATTTTGATTGATTTTTAGGATAATTATTGTTAAAATTAATAAATTTATGATACTGATAATTTATAAATAAATGATAGTGTAATAAATATTTTATATTGTTAATGTATGTATGTTTTTCATTTAATATTTACGAAAATAAAAAATAAAAAAATTATTTCTTATAATAGGTTTTAGAGGAGAAATTATTAAATAGTGCAAGACATGTTCATAATTTCAATAAATATTGGCATGACTTATTATATTTAAGTTTTTCAATTTATAAAAGAAATTACTAACACTTAATTTGAATTTTATGTGAAGATTAATAAAGAGTATGTGAGTGTGTGCTTCATATTTTATTTACTTATATATACATGCGAGTGCATGCATGTGTTTTATTTTTATTTTTTGCATGTTTTATTTACTTATATATGAGTGAGTTTCATGTTTTATTTACTTATGTATGTGTTTATATTACATATTTAGCGTATTATATTATTATACATTTAATTTTTTATTTTTAAAATAATTTTTTTTATAAATATTACATTAATATCATTAAATTCATTTATATTTAATTTCAAATTTATATATATATATATATATACACACACCAATTTCTATATAATATATTAATACATTTGAATTTTTATTTTTAAAATGTTTTATATAATAAATTTTATAAATTTTTAATTAAATAATAAAATTATTTCATACTATATATGAAAAATCTATTTATCTGCATATTACACACATAATAATGTTTATATATTATTTTAGCATACATTTTATTTTTTCTTTTTTTAATATATGTTTTATATAAAGTTATTTTTATAAATATCAATTAAATGATAAAAATGTGTCAATTTATATAAGAAAATATTTATTTACATATTTATGTATATATTATAATATTATATTCATAACATTAAATATTATATTAACATTTTTTTATCAAGTCTAGTTTACTTTGGTTTTCTTTTATCAACAATGTAAATATTACGTTCTTTGTTAAGTATATTTATATGTTTTTGTTTACTATAATTCAAATTTACTAAGGTTATTAAAGGTTCTTGTAATAGATTTAATTATTTTAATTTAGGAGATCAAATAAAATCAAAACATATTTTTTCTTAATACTTATAATACTACTCATTTTTCAGTTATTTTAAAGGAATATAATAGTGTAGCAAAATTCCTAATATTAATTGTGATTTCATGTTTTTTATTAACACAAATGAGGGTATATAACATCTTATTTCTACGTAATTTTTGCATTTGACTATTTATGCTACTAATTTTTTATGTTGTTTTCTCACAATATTTTGTAGGCCCTAACCTTCGAGAAAATAATTTATGTTACTTGGCTCCTAAATCAACTGAGGCGATTATTTTAAATATTTTATTTTTTTATTACTGTTGTTACTCTACAGTGTCATTTATGAGTTGTAATGATGCTTAACAAATTAATTAAATGTCATGTACTTTGGCCTTCATTATTTGTTATATCTTGAATTTTTTAACTTCTTTTCCCCCTCTAATTCTGATGTGATATCATTTTACTTTGGTTTTTGTACTTCTAAGGACTTTTAATAACATTTTGTTAGGTTTTATTTGTAACTTTCCTCATTTGGATTTTTAAATATATTGCATATTTCTTTCTTTTCTAATGGTTGTGATTCTTATCTACTTCACACATTCTTTTGGATTAAATCATATAGTTGTTGTAAAAATTTATTTTTTTAACGGTGATTCTTTCATTTTATCTATTATAGAAATTAGTATAAAGATTTTATATTTAATTAATACATTGAAGACTTATTTGGTAATCATGATAAATAAGATAAAATAAAATAATTTATTATATTTTATTTTAATTTAGGTTTAAATATAATTTTAATGTCTATATTATTCATCATTTTAGTCTTCTTATTTTAAAATAGAAATATTTGATTTTTCTATTTTAGAAAATCTATAATTTTAGTCATATTTTTAATTTTATCTATATTTTATTTTGGTCTAATTCAACCTTAGATCTAATATATTCATTTAAGGTACTATCAAGAAATGATTTAATTAATAAAAATGTAAAAAATAAAAGAAAAAAATATAGATAAAATTGATTATTAAACCAAAATTGTGAATATTCTAAAATAGAGCAACCAAATGTTTTTATTTTAAAATAGATGGATCAAAATTACATATTTGATAAAACAGAGGAACTAAAATTATATTTAAACATTTTAAATATTAATAAGAGTAAATTGAAAAAGAAAGATCTTATCATATATCGTCAATTTTTAACTCGGCTCCTCCTTTAGGATAAAAATTATATTGACAAGTAGAATAAGATAAATTTATCATATCGTATTGACTCAACAAACAATAGATTAAAGGATAAAATATTTTAGGTCCTTCTAAAATTATTAATGTTTAAATTAGGTTTCTTTAAAATTTTACATATTATTTTAGTTCCTCTAGTTTTGAAATTTATTTTGTTCGTATTTTAAATTTAAAACATATCACTTTTGGTCCTTAATGTGCTTTAAATAATACTTTTATATAAACAAAAAAATATTTTAGATAATACTTAGGGTTTATATAAGAAAAGTTTATTTTAGATAAAGTTTAAGATAAAAAGTTAAACATTTTAAAATTAAAAAGACTAAAATAATACAAATTTTTTTAGAGAAATCTACTTTGAATATTTGTAATTTTAGAGAGATCTAAAATATATTTTATCTTTAAATTTATTATTAAAAATATATATATAATTTTAACAAAAAAAATAATTTTATTATTTATATCTTATTTTATTATTATCTAATTTGTGTCTAACATATATAATAAAACACAATGCTATCTGATTTGTTATTTGATGTGCAACAAACATTTAATATGATTAGAGTTTATGTTGTTTTTATGTTATACATTAGAACCTAAACAATAATTTTCATCACTATTTTCATCATTTTCAAAGTTAAAATTTGCTAGTTAATAAATTACTTCAATTTCTTCTTCTTCATTAAAAGATTATTTTAACTTAGAATTTATTAATACATTTTAAAAAAATTCTTTTAATTTTTATTTAATTCTAACTCATTTATTTTTTTAATTCTTCAATTACTATCTATTCTCTCACATTTCTAGCATGCGTTCTCTCTCTTTTTTGTTAAAAAAATTGCATACCTAAGATTTTCTAGTATTTTTATTTTAAATATTTTGAGTTATATTTTTAGTATATTTTTTCTTTTAAGATTTTCTATGATTACTTGTTGGCTTAGATTTTTTTTTTTTTATAATTTTTTTAGCACTAGGAATTTTAATTGTTTCTACTCTATATTGTTGGTAAAATATTCCAAATTCTTTTTTATTTTTTAATATTTCTTTACAAATTTTCATATACATTTTATAAATTTACTTTAACCTTTTTTAACAACAAATTTTCTTTTCAAAATCTTGTCTTTGCTATTGTGCACATGGAAAAATAGAAATAATAATGAACTATATTTCAGTCAGTTAGTAGAAAATATTCTATATATATGATTGATGTAGTAAATATAGATGAAAAAATGATAAAATAAAAAAAAATAGATGTAATATAAGATATAAAAAAATGAGATAAAAAATTAAATAAGTAGAACAGAAGAAAAAGTGAATATGTGATTATTATAATTGCTCTAGATTTATGTGCTTTTACTTCACTTGTTCCATTTTGAATTGGGTTGCAGAACGAGTTAGAAAGTAACAGGAAACAGTAAAAAGAAGTGGAACACACAGGGAAGCTAGGCAATAAACAGGCAAGATCACCATCCTTGGCTTCTTACGAGCATGACCAATAAATGAAATTTTGTTTCTCAAGTCACAATCAATGGCAATCATAATGTAATCAATAGTTGGTCTTGAATGGCTTGTATGTTTGAAGATCAATGACAATCCCAGCAATAGAGCCAGCTGCAGCTCCTAGAGTCATCAAAAGGCAAGCAATGCTAAGTATCTGAAGGCAGATCCATTTTGTGCTCCACTTTGGTATTCTCTTTTGAATAATATACATTTCCACTGGGAAATACACCGTAAGGGGCCAAAATCCAAGTGCTCCAAGAAGTCCTCCTATGTCATTGAAGAATGGGAGGAGCATTGATATTACAGTGCTTACGATTACAAATATTGTCCTCCAAACCAATCGGAAGAGGTTGAGCTTGTAGGGATGGAAACCGGGGAGTGGAATTTCAATTTCTTTGTTCACAAAATCACTATCTGGGAATGTACATGCCACGTGTTTCTCAACGAAAGCGAAGAGGGGCTGGCAGTAAACTTGGTATGAACCAACAAGGTGGATCACTATGGCAGCATTAGCTATGTCAAGGAGCCAGTATGGGTTATAGAAGCCAAAACCAGTAAGAAGGTTTCCAGGGCTTGAATCCCCAAATGCAGCATAACCAAAGCAGCCACAAAGCATGTAGAAAATGGTGGTTACTGCAACACTGATTAAAGTAGCCCTCCTCATTGTTTTTGACTCTGATGGAGGGGATTTCACTGTGTCCTGTTTCATGACATTTTTTACATTATTTCAGACCTCAATTTTTTTTTTCGGTTTTTAATAAAATAAAATAATAAGGTCCGAGTCTCATACAGTTTAGCAAAATGAGTTATACCTGAATTTCTATAAGGATGAAGGAGTATGAATAGGCAAAGGCTATGTCACCAAGAGCTTGCATGGTTCTCCTAACTTTATCAATCTCTGTCACGGTGCCAACTGTGATCCCGGTTAGGCTTCCCCCAACTCTTCTGTTTTCTATTACATGGTCAATTCAAGTCAGATTTCTGACCAGTGTTTGAAGATGAACAAATCATCATAATGGACATGTGAATAGAATCATACCTAAAACTTTTCCAATGCCAAGGCCTAGCCCAATAGTGGAGTATGTGAAGGACATGACAGCTGCAACAATGGAGAGCCACCACAATTGATCGAACCCTGGAATTTGCGAGAAAATAATTTCCACTATACCAAATGAAATCATGTACATGTTGCTGTTCATATAACATGGATCTTTCCCTCCGCTATTGTGGAAACAATTAGATCTTTCGATTGCCCTGTTTCATATACAAGCCAAAACAGCCCAATATAAAATCTTCTTTGGATTTCTTGGATAGTAGTTAATTAGACATTTCAGTATCACTAGAATGTCAAACTTACATCATGCTAATGGAAGCCGCAATAGTGTAACCAATGGCGACTCCAATAAGGTTAACGTACTGAACTAGCCCACACATCTTGACCTTGAAGTCACTGCCACCTGAACAACCACGTAACCAAGATTAAAATTCTGAGAAGAGAATTTAATTCAGTCCGTTAGGTGGGTGAATTGTACCAAAATTAGAATGAATAGCGTCCATGTAAGTGTAGTTTCTCTTGCCAGTGAGAGGATCTCCAGTACGATAACAATCAGAGAGAAGAGTGGAGGTATAGTAAGTGATGACAGAAAACAGAACCATGAAAATAGGACCAGCAATCCATCCAAGCTGTGCTATAGCCCAAGCCAGAGACAGCACTCCAGAACCAATCACCGCAGTTATTATGTGTGCACTTGCAGTCAACACCGTCCCTGTGCATGTCAAACACACCATAATATATGAGAGCAATTAGAAACACAACACAAAGGCCAAATATATTATGAAGCTTGCTTTTAATACCGGTTCGTTTGGGGCGACCATCATCGTCGAAACACTTAGAGGCACCTTGTTGATGCATGTTAATGGAGACGTTAAATGTTTGCCGATCATACTTGCTGCCAACGCCATCCGTGTCAACCATCTTTGTTATCACAGAGAACAACCCAAGTTAATTTTGGGAGAAAATGTTAAAATTCCAATGATGTGAAAAATCTCAAATTTTGTGCTCACTACAGAGTATAATCAAGACTCAAACAAATAGTCTATAAAATGGAAGGTTTAGAACTTGTGGGAAAGAAAGATGGGTCGGTGGTTGGCTATTTATGAGGTACTGACATGTAAGAGACTATGCTCAACTCCAATGCCCCCACAATCTGAGTGAGTTTGACACACCTCCCAACAAAGACCGATTTAGAATTAGGAGGTTCAGGCAAAAATGGTGATCTTTGGAGTCAGAGTGAGCAAGAGAGACAAACAGGGTGTGTATTTATGCGATGGAGTCGGACGGACACTCTTGCAATTCAGTATATTTGAATTGAAGAGTTAATGGTTATGCAACGGAGAAAGATGGTGTGGGGGATATATATAACTGATGGGAGTGAGGATGGTGTTACAATTGACATTTACTTTGGCTTTTTTGGGTAACGGGGCAGTAGAAATCCACGTGATGCAATGAGCTCCAAGAAGTGATGAGATATAGTGATATCAAGGAGAGTTGATCACATTAATGGAATAATGGTTTTGGCATTTTGATAAGAAAAATGTACGTGTACAAAATATGTGATAAATTATATAATTAAGAGAGAAAGAAAAGAAGAATGTAGTATAAAATGTAATAAATTAATAGTATAATAGAGAAAAATAAATACATAAAATGTTTATAAAATATTATATAAATTGTGTATGAATAGCTTAATTTTTTGGTAATGGATGTACGAGAGAGTTATGAAGTTCAAAGAGTTGTATAAGATGTCAACGACACGACACCACACCAATGCGTATGTGTCAACAGCTTCTACAGTTAGAGACAACTTTGACTCGAACCCATCTTTGTATTAGCCATCCCCAAAGGTAATTTTTCGGTCAATGACTTGTTTCCTTCACAATTCACTGTTTTCGGTCGCTCACTGTCTATATTTTTTAACTTTCTACCTATCATTCCCAGTTAAACGTAGCTGATTTTTCCAAAGACAGCTGACAAACACAAATTTGGAATCAATAGGATTCATTAACATTCTTGAATACTTATGACAGGCAACTCCACTGTTTTACTTTCATCGGCTAGATTCAGAAATCTTGTTCCTTTATAAAAGAATTAATTTTTTTTTATCCTATTTTCAGTTACATTAATTTTCTCTCTGTTTCTCATTATGTTACTCTATTTATTTTATCTCGCACTTCTCTCAGCTACTGTTTTCTCTCTCTTTTTTATTTCTTTCATTATTATATAAAAAATATTATACAAATGCAATTTCTCTTCATAAAATAAAATGCCCTACTTAGGTTAAGATTGCTGTCCTCGCAGCTGAATTGTGTTTTATGACAATTGCATATACTTTATTTTCATTAGATAAACGAGTGAATTGATCTAGTTAAACTAATTGAATCATTAGTTATTTTTTTAAATATAAATTTTAATAAAAAATATAATAAAATAACATATTAAAAAATCAAATCTATGATATGAAAATTATTTAATTAATCAACTTACTAATACATCACCATAATTAGTTTGTAAATTTATGACACAAATAATATATATATATTTATATGTTATGTTGCATATATTAGTTTATATGATTTAACTCTTGACTCATTAGTTTGACTAATAATCCATTAATCTAGTATTTTAATTGAATAAAAAATTGGTCTGATTTTTAAAACACAAATAAAAAGATTAAATTATTCTAAAAATAATTTTAAAATAATTATTCTTCATTCACACCATTCATTTTATTGAAATTTAATAATTAAGTTTAATTATTAATTAGAAATATTAAATTTTAAAAAAATAAATAATAAAAATATGTATGTATGAGAAGGGATTAAGTTTTGGGATGACAAAAATATTCATACCCGTCCGCATATACTCGCAGATAAAATCCACAACAAATAGATATCGTATATCTTAGACCGATACTTGCGAGTAATGTGTACAAGTATTTTTCCTATTTGTTTGATAACATGAAAAGTACAAATATCATAATACATGAAAAATACAGATATCACAATACCCACGAATACCCGTTATCCATTATCCATCAATATTAAAATATTTAAGTACTCTTTATATATATATATAATTTTTTAAAAATTATAATGTATATATATACACATATAAACTCATATTTGTTTAGTGATAAGATATTATATTAAAAATTATAAATACAATATAATAATTTAAA
>JAMLFT010012922.1:0-10105 GCA_026544285.1 Pachyrhizus erosus
ATAGACATGCAATTTTATTAAAAATTATATATTTTATTATATATAAAATATTTTCTCTATTCATAAATATGTACTAATATCAAATATTATATGTAAATAACTATTTAATTTTTTGGTAGAATTAAATGTTTATAGTTCTTATAAAATTAATAAGTTTTTAGTTTTTATAATTTTTTTATTTTCATCTCTCAAAATTTTATTTTTAATTTTTATTATTATGTGATATTTATTAACTATTTATGTACTTAGCGAAAGATCAAGTGATTATCTCAAATAATAGTTACTAAAATTATTTTAAAAGTGATTATCTCTATAGAGTTTTTTTTATTTTTAATTTTTCATATTCTTTATATTGTGAAAAAGAGAAAGCAAATAAATTGATTTATTTGATCCATAATTATGAGGATTGGTTTAGTTAAGATGCCTTATCAATATGATCCATATCTTATTTATAAGCTTATCTTCTTTATCATACTTGGGATTTAGAGCATGCACTTCTTGTTCATATCTATTTATGCCTCTAGCAAACTCATCACAAAGGTCCTACAATAGTGTTGGACAACAATTAAGAAATGTAGGTTGTCTGTCAGCATATACAATTAGAGTGAGATATTATGGTACTTACCTTAAATAAGTAATGAATATTGCTTTTAGGTTGAGAGTTTTTGTGTTACAATTGTTGTAAACATATCAGATACTTACACCGACACTTCTTTCTTAATAATTTACTTAACATTTATAGTCAAAACCATATCCCATGCCTAATTTATTGTAAAGTGCTCACAAAGAAACAAGCAGTAAATTTATTATATATTCTCTATCATTTTAAGGCTCAGTGAAAGATGAATTATAAGGTGCATTTATTATTTGTTAGTTTCATCTTAGATGTAAAATCACATTATAGACCTTTCCTACCATAACATCTCATTCTTCCTCCTCCCAACTTTATACTCACCCTTCCTCTCACGCTGCCAACTCCAACAGTGCCTCCACCACCTTTCAAATGTTATCATTTATCTATATCTCAATTCACAGACCAATGGAACCCGAACCCAGATGCATAGAAATGAAATTGATTTTTTACAAAAACTCACCATTTACGTGCTCGTTTTCATCGAGAGACCAGAAAGGGATAAACGAAGAAGCAGAGACAAAGATCCCTAACTGACAGGGAAATGCCAACGACAACCTTGAGTGGAACCACGACACATATTTTGATTTGGGGCTCTCGTCGCATGATTTCGACGATGGCTTCTTCCTTCGCTTCGTGTTTTGCCACGATCGTGTCATCCTTGGCAACAAGCTCATCGGAGAATGTTGCATGTCACTCATTGATTTAGATTGCAATGCCATCAACGCGATAAAGTCTATCAACACAAAATGACACCATCGTTCTTATGTTGCAAAACTACAGAAATTTTGTTGACTAGAGTTCCTTTGGGTCACAAGGAGGGAGAGGAGGAAAAAAGTCGTCATTCCTTGACAGCAGCATATGGTGGTTGGCGTCAAGGGAGGCTACAAGAGAGAGAAGGAGGGCAAAATTTTGATGAGGGAGAGTGTATAATAAAATGATGTTTTTGATTAATTTTAGGGCTAGTAATAGTAGAGTATGGTGGAATACATGTAAAAGTGGTTCAAAAATTATTCACCGTAGCCACCGTTCTCAATGAAAAGGGTATACCGGCTGTTAATAGTTTCAACTTATTTTCCTATAGATCAATTAACTAAGATTTGTGAATAGCATGTCTCCTAAAAGATTAACACATGTGAAAAACAGCTCAAGTTCACTTCAAGAATCAATTTAATCACTAATATTTTGAACTACGAAATCAACAGATTTAACAGGAGATATGTAACATGTAATCAATACTACTCATTCATCAAAACACAGACAAACGAAGGTGTATAAACTGTGACTGCAGCTGCATCATCTATCTGATGCAGTTGAATTCAACACTTTGCAGTATAATCATGCAGACATAAATTGAAGCCCTCAATCTTCTCACGAATAAGTATGAATAATAACATAGATGAAAATATTCTAAAATATTTCAGTCCTCATTATTTCAATAGGTAATTTTAAATTTCTATTATTATCGAACAGCAAGCTTTCTCGTTCCCAAAGAGAACTGATGGCCGGCTTGTCTCACAAAACCAATTGCTTATTGCTTTACTCTAGGAACAACAAACACTTATCCTAACGCCCCACTGGTTGAGAATATCAGATTTTATGTTGGTCAAGATTGGAATCTTACGCTTCAGCATGCGCCAAAAAGAGTGATAAGTGAAGTATTTGAAGATGCTCTAACTTTAGCTAATCAGTCACCGTACTTGTTCCCCTTCTTTAAGTTTATAAATCTTTATCTAGTAAGTGGCGGTTTTGCATATTACAAATCTTTATTTTACCAAAAAAATAATCATTACCATTTGTCTTCTTTTTTTCTTTTTAGTTTCTTTTCATTTATTAGTTAAATTGCTACTTTTTGAATTCTTGTTAAGATTCTTTGCACCTTTATTCGTTACTTTTTGATTGAATACGGCCAAAATGGCCAAGAAAATTTCTTACATTATATTATACTTCGCACCTTTATTATGTCTTTGTTGGCTACTTCTTGAATCATGTTGTTAGTTTCTTTTTGCATTCTACCATTCTTCAACCACCTAATACCCTATCAACTCCAGTAAAAATAAAATACCCTATCAACTTATAATTATTCATACGACTCCGGAACTAGTGTGTTAATATATCGTTCATTGTTCATTTTTCCTTGTGTTTAACATGTCCTGAAAAATAAAAAGAAAAAAACTATACCTATCTCCTTTATTCCTCAAAAGCATGACAACCTTAAGCCTAACCTCTGGATACAAAATTGAAACTTTTCTAATTAAAAGGTTCCATGCTTGATTCATGATGATTTTCAATTAATAAATCATTTATAAATTCTGTTATAACTGGGACGAGTGATCATGACCTTTGAAAAGAACATTCTCCTTTTACATTTTTATCCAGAAAAAAACTGTAATATACAAATTATTGAAGAAAAGAAAGACTTTGGTTCTTATCGAACCCTATGTAACAAACACACATCATTTGAATTTTAGAGTATCTTTATTTAAATTTTTCAATAAATTGCCAACCCTTCCATAGATTACACATTTGACATTTTACAAGCAATCAATAAATGTCAATTGAAACAACGTGCTCTAAATCCCCTACACTCAAAGTGTGGGGACCCAAAGGCAAAATCCTTTTTCCTTGCTTGTCTGCAAAGCTCAAGTGTTCGCAAGGATGCACCAAAATGCTTGTTTCGGTTGATTTGCTAGAAATAGTATGCAGACGGCTGAACCCAACCAATTGGGTTTCTGGAGAACCATCTACAACTTTTGGCCCTTTAGAGAACAACATTACAACATGGCTTCCATCCAAATCACCAAGGTTCATCACAGAAATAAGCACTGAGAAACTCAATGAGTTGCAATTTAGCAACTCATCAACTGGAACATAATCAATTCCAAAAACCTCTTTCTCTGCCTGATATAATCTCTTTCTAGAACCATCTTTGATGATTCTAGACAAACTAATTTTACTTGGAGCTGATAAGAAATTGTATGAAAAATTACTGTAACTTAAACCATGCCCAAATCCATATACTCTGCTTCCAGTATAAAACCGGTAGGTCCTTCCTGGATAACCACGTGAAGGATCAGCTCGCATGCTCATGTCATTCATGGGAACATTAGTAAACGCCTCAGGGTACCAGGTCATTGGCAGTCTTCCGGCTGCATCAAAAACCAACTTGGATAGTTAAAACTCTGTTGTAGATACTTAGAAAAAGCAAATTTTAAATTCAAGTAATTCATACAGTACTTCATAGGAAACCACAATAGGCAGATATAATTTAAAAACAACCTAATTGAGACTAGTAGGGTTTATTTAGTAATTAATTACCCAGTACTTCAAAATTCTTCTCCAATCTATTTTAAATTTTATTTAGACCGTGTGTGCACGATTTTAATCAGCAATCATCTGACAATGACAGTCAATATGAACATGAAGCTGATCTGAAACTAGTAGAACTGCAGTCTAATAGTAGTTGACAACTAAAGCACAAGTAACAATGAGCTTCCAGCAACTTTGATTTCAGCACATAGCTCGAACGCCAGTTGAGTATTGCTATGGGCTAATCATGCATTATCATAAACGTAAACATCTATAGAGCACTATAGTTGCTCTCTTCTCAACATATCAGAAATTTATGACATACTAAAATTATTTGATTGATTAGAGATTTAATTTGGCATGAATACTTTGCTTTAATCAATTATAATTGATACTGCTTGTTATTTAAATCAGCCTCATTTCACCTGCAAATCTGAATTTTTTTTTTCGTCCACTCTATTAGATGAGAACAATAAATTAACTCATGTTTAATAATCATAATTAGAGGTCTCAAAGGAAGGCTAGAAGGGAGGTGGCACATGAGGGGGGAGGTGGGAGGGGAGAATTTCAATAAAAATGGTAGGTAAGGGAAGGGGGGGACTTAAGGGAGGATACGGGATGCGGGGGTTAGGGGGTTGATCGCACTTAATAAGTTGTCACACACTTGTACCTTTATGAAGTTTTACTACGTGATCCACGTGCAGGATTTTGTCCTTCGCATACTGGAAATGCCACATGGATTTGTGCTTTTCATGAGCTACAGCTACATGGCAAACTACAAATTTTTTATTGTTCAAGACACAAGTCCATGCAGTACCTTACAGCCACCATGTGAACTTGTGTTTTACATGATGTGATATCAAGTTCTAGTAAATTATTTTGTACCTATCCTAATTCAATAATTAATAATTATGCCTTAACCTGATCAAACATACCCTAATTGGCTATTTACACTCCCTACTAACTACCCAGGTTGTCAAAATCGAGTTTCAGCATTGGAACAGAAGGGAGTAGAACATCGTAACACAAACAGTAAGATTCAACTAAAAAGTAAATTTCTATTTAAAAGTAAATTTCTATTTAAATATAAATGCATATGCATAAAAAATAACATAAGAAAAATAAGCTCTAAATTACAACATTTTAAAATTGAAAATTTGTATGGTCTTATACAACTGGCAAGTGACATAAGTTTTTCACAACAAATAAAACTGAAGCATAAAAATAAAATGGTCCCAATTTAGGACCTAGTGCCCCAACCCCACTAGCACCACTTTTTTAACAAGTAACAACAAAACACAACATGCGGCAAACTTTAGAACTAGGTCAAAATAGTTCAAACACACAAAAGAGAGACCAAGAAAAGAGTTGAATAAAGAGAAAGAGATGCATGAACCAAAGATCAAATCAAACCCAAATGAGAAGAGCAAACTAGAAGGATGAAGGAAGAACCAAGAACCAGAGAGTTCTGAAGGACATCTAGTCAAGGGTTGCACAACAGGTTAGGACATCAAACATAAACATAGAAAAAAAATAACTTTTCTTACAACAGTTGCACTACCCAACCTGGTTTGCTTGCTGCTGTGAATTCATTTTGGAATGACAATCCAATGATTAAACAACATGGAGCAACAATCCAGCATAAGGAGCATGGAACCTTGGGAGGCCAACACATGTTGGATCACACAACCCTATACATTGAAGCGCAATTTTGACAATACTACTAGTCTACTTCTTAATGGAATTTCCAAAATTGCGCTCATAGAGTTTTTCTTATTTTAGTCAAACCTCAACTATTCTTAACAGTAGTTAGTGTAAACTTTAAATTAACAAATATGACTCTGCAAAGAGCCTCATCTAATTTCAAATGTTTACAATGCATAATGAGATCCTTGTCTAACTACAGTATACTCATTTACAACTATTAAGTATACATACCTGGATTAAACTCTCCAAAAATAATTTCAGCTAGAGCTTTCCCACCAGCTTCACCAGGGTACCCCACCCAAAGAATACTTGCAATTTGTTGATTTTTTTCAGCAAAAGAGACATCAAGAGGTCCTCCACCAATAAGAACTAGAATAACTGGATTTTTACTAGCATCAGCAACAGATGATACAAGGTCCATCTGTTTACCAGGCAAGAGAAGAGTAACTCGATCATGATCCTCTGTCTCTTGAGTTGCATCAAGCCCAGCAACTATAACAACAAAATCAGCTTGTTCTGCAGTGTCAATAGCCTCAGCAAAACCATCATCAGAATCACATGGTACATCATGGCAACCAAAAGCATATGATATCCTCTGTGCAAACTCTCTAAGTCCTTCATATATGCTTGTTGAGGAGCAAGGAATTCCTACATTATTAGGTACAGAATCATACGGTTCAGTGTCAGGGATTTGAGGGGTCTTCTAAAAGATTGAGAAACATTTAAAGTGATGATGGCCTAAACAATTGTAAAATGAGAACTAATACATTGCTAAAACAACAATTATTTCAGAATAGAGAAAGTATTTGGCATTTCAGTGCACATATACCAATGGCATTGGAGGGTAGGGTTTTGAAAAAGGAATAGCCTGACCACAGGTATCTACGGCAAGCAAAAGTAAATGAAACAAACAAATGAAGATGGAAAAATTACAATGTTCCAATTAGAAAATCATACCTGAGTAGCCTCCACCTAATTTGGTTGTAGTTGCCAATGGACCAATAACGGCTAAGGAGGCACCAATATCCCTATCCAAAGGAAGGAACTTCTTGTCATTCTTTAGCAGTACAATCCCCTGCCTTGCAGCTTCAAGTGCCAGTATTTTGTGTTCTGGGCTGCAAACATCCTTTGGTCCTAATTTGCCAAACCGGCCTCTTGTAGGGTCTCCATCAAACAGTCCAAGGCGCAGTTGAACAGAGAAAAGGTTTAGAAGAGCGCTATCTAAATCTTCTTCTTTAACCTTTCCTTGTTCAATAGCAGATTCAGTATGTCGAAGCATAAACGTTCCACAATTAATATCCATACCTGATGAATTGAAAAATCTCAGTAACCATCCAGTTCATACAAATTTGCCGCAACAAATTCGATGAAACTAAGTATTTAATAGACAAACAAAAACACCTGCTTTGAGAACATCAGCAATAGCATCCTCCCGGGATTTTGCGTATTTCTGATACTCGTAAACTGTGGCCACAGCATCACAATCTGAGGTGATGTACCTATACTCAAAACCACCAATCCTGATAATCAACAAAAGATCCTCTTCCAGTTGTTTTTTTTTTTATTTTTCACAATGACAAAAATTCTGAAAGACCCACAAACCCTACCCTTTAAACCCCCACTTGTCTCTAGCCAGTCCCAAGAGTTCCTCGCTAGCACAAGTAGGAACACCATTCACCTCATTGTAGGAACACATCAAGCAACTTGCTTTCCCTTGCTGAACACAACCACGAAATGGTGGCTGATAAGTGTCTTCCAAATCCTGTTGCGATACCTACAACATGGAACCAATTGATGCCAACCAAAACCAAACTCGCTCAACACCATACCAATCCAAAAACAACAACAATGACAACAAAAGCCTTTCAAAAAGAACAATTCTATAAATAAAGATTTTTACATTATCAACCACTAAAAAATCATTCTAAGTAGGACTTTTAAAATAGTAGTTGTAAAATCAACAAATTGAGTATTCAGCCTAGGAAGATCATCAGGGGACAGTTTGAAGACTGGCTATACTTGGTCCATTCAAGTGTGTGTTCTCTTGCATCCTAGCATGCTTGGAGGTTGATATTTCACTTGATAAGCAAATATCCTAACATGAGGGGTACCTCAATATGATTGTGTGATACCCGTATTGCCCAAGAACCGAGCATGGTAACTGATGTAAGGAGTCAGCTTGGCCTAGAAGGTTGGCTCGAATCCTGGAGGGTACACGTACACAGTCCTCCAGCCTCGAGCCTAATAGGCGAATGAGGCTAAGGTGTGTCTAAACTCTAGTTTGGCTAGAAGCTCAGGAGGGTACATTATCATATGGCAATCTGTAATTGGATATGATTGGATGACAGTGAGTGCATTCTAATAGAATTCCAATTCTAAACTCTCCTACTAATTCTCAAAATATTAAATACATATATATTTGTTTAGGACTAAAATTAAAGAAGTTGATCAGATAATATGGCATCGGTGAAATAAGAACATAAAGGAAAAGAGAACTCACCACAGCATTAAAGTTATACCTAGCGAACTGTCTCCACATGTCCAAATCATAAGCAGTGAAATGCTTGCAACACGCAGACACCATAAGTGCATCATTGTCATCAGCAGCAACATCTTGGATTCCGCGAAGTCCCTGAAGGCCTCCGACATACTCAACAGCATAAGCAGAAGCGAGCATGGGGTCTTCCCCGGGGGTCTCCTGGCCGCGGCCCCACCTGGGGTCCCTGAAGAGGTTGATATTGGGGGCCCAGAAGGTGAGGCCGGCCTGGCCCACGTTGAACATGGCGCGGGCCTCGCGGGAGATGGCGGCGGCAGTGAGGAGCCAGAGGGAGCGATTGAAGGAGGCGGCGGAGAGGATGACCTGGGGGAAGTCGGTGGCGGAGGAGACTGTGCCGTTGAAGGAGACGCCGGGGCCGTTGAGGGCGATACCGTGGAGGGACTCCGACCACCACTGGTAAGCGGGGATGCCAAGGCGGGGGATGGAGGAGGCGTTGTTGGAGAGAAGGAGGATCTTCTCCGGGAGAGTGAGGAGGGAGACGAGGGAACGCGCTCGTGTGAGAGTGGGAAGAGAAGTGTCACAAAAGGGGTAGGAAGAGTGGTGGGGAAATTTGCAAGCGTGGTCGCTGCTTGTTGTTGTGGTGGGTAATTGAAAGAGAAGGAAGAAGATGAGAATGAGAAAGAGAAAGAAGGAAGTGGAATTCCATTGCCATTGGTATGACATCTCACTCTTTCTTCCCACTTTTACAAGTGTTGATCCCTCACCGTTACTGATCAATTTTTTCAGCTATTTAGCGGTTGGATATTTTCCAAAATAGATTTACCCATGCTAACAATGCTATATGCACGGGACGCATGTTTGATTATAAAATTATACATATCAATTATTTATAAAATTATGTCATAAGCTCATGTTTAAAATTTAAGTTACGTTAAATTTGAATGATTTTATAATTTTAAGATGTGAAATAATAAAATTATTTAATTATTTTACAACTATATTATAAATAAAAAATAATAATATTTTACTAATTTTATGATATTTAAAGCTCATACTAATATTTTGAATAATTTATTAATATTAATTAAATTAGATAAAAATTATTAAAAAAATGTAAATTAAATTAAAATTATAATTTAATATCTAATAAATAATTTATATATCATTAGCATTAGTATTGTTAAAATGGAGTTGTTTAGCTCGCTTGTCCCACCATGGATTGACTATTAAGTGGACTAATTCAACCCGACTCACTTTCTGGTGGTGGCAGCAACATAGGTTGTGTTGCTTGTAAAGAGAGAAAACATAAGTCCACGAATGTCTCACAATTCACAACATAAAGAACGTGTCTTGCAGCGAGAGCACCAACGTACATTGTGTTACTTGCAATGAGAGAAGACGTAAGTTTAAGGATGTCTCACAAGTCGCAACAGAGGCATGTATTGCTCATAGACGATGAGCAACAACACTAGCGCAGGTCATGTTGCTTGGGAGGAGAGAAGACGCAAGTCCAAAAGATGTCTCGTAAGTCACAACATAGGTGTATATCGCTCGTAAATGACGTCTTACAACGATGATAACGGAGCAATGTCCAATAATTTGATAAGGAAAAAAAAAAGGTGCAAAGAGACAAGAGACACTAACGTCTATGTTTGGATTTCTTATAATCATCCAAGACCACCACATGTTTTACCAAAAGTTGAAAAATATCAAAAAAAATTTATCCAATTATATCTAAACTCATAATAGGACCCGCGAGTTACAACTCATTTTAAGGTATTAATTAATATTCATATAAGATTAATTGTTATAGGTATTTAGAATTATTTTTTATTTATGAGAAGAAAATTTTATTAACTTTTAAGTTATCTAACGTAAGTATTTTTTTTCTTAGCATATTTATGTAATATTAGTTAATTATAAAAAATATATTAATTGAAATAAATAATTAAAATAGTAAT
>JAMLFT010012923.1:0-10105 GCA_026544285.1 Pachyrhizus erosus
TATATTTTGACTTTCTAAATTTTATTCTTTTCTTCTTTTATTTTTATTTTATCTTAACATAAAAATCTATTTTAAAATTGGTTTATATTATTATTTTAAGTTAAAATTTTAACTAATTAAATCTCTCTCGCTTTCTCTCTTTCCCTCTCTTTGCAAATATTATCCATTAGATAGATAATATTTTCTCATAGAAAATAAAATTCTAAATCCTATTTTGGCTAAACTAAAATATTAAAAAGGAAGAGAAATAAATTTTTTAATTTAAATTTATAACTTTACTATATCAAAAACAGGATGTTACATTGTTATTTGCACACCATAAAAAAAAACCTGGCCCATTTACTCGTCTTCCCCACAAGATAAACCTTTCACTAAAAAATATTGCTCCTTTACATAGTTTTACAATATAAGACGCCAATGAATTGATGCAACTAATGATTTTATCAATAGACAAAAATTTAAATATATCAATAGCTATACCAAGAAATTTTTAATATTTGAAAATGTAAAACTATGTTACACCATTATATTCCAATAGAATAATGACACGTTATTATTTACGAGATATCAAACTTATTAAATAATGAATTATTAAGTATTAACTTTTAAATTCTTATATTGAGAATGTGTTAAAATTGAATGAATAATAAAAACAATGCATGTCCACTTAAGCCATGAATGAACATTTCATTATAACAGTTTCTCTCGATTTCCTTCTATTATCTTGTTGGCATATGAAACTCATACATATATATACATGCATTATATATATGAATCACCTCAAAATTCCAAGTTGTACTTGGTGAACTAGGTCACGCCACTTGATAATTTAAATTTATTTGTATAATTAATTTAATGGGATGGAAAGTCACCTCTCATGAAGTAACGTCTCAAGTAAATTTTCAAATAGGTATTTACTCATGGACACATTTTGATTTGGAGATTTTTAAAATATGATCAACAAGATTCACGCAATAATATGTTACAAAGAAGAAGATTTGAAGAATAAAAAGAAAGATTCACGAGAGTTATTGAAGTGCTCATTCTGTAATTCCAAAAGAAATGATATTCACATTAGACTTATGATAATGACCTGCTTGTATTTCTTATCGGTAAATGACTGATTTTGTTCTTCAATTATTAGATATTAATAATTTAATTTTTTAAAAAAAGAAAATTATTAATCTACTTTTTAAATTTGAAAATAGCACAACATCTTAGTTCTATCGTATAATTTAATAATAAATTAGTATTTAAATTTTATAATTTAATATAAAATTTATTCTTAAATATTACAGTTTAATAACACAATAGTCCTATAAAAACTTAATGACATGATTAAAATGTTGCATTTTTTATATTTAGAGAATAAATTGATAATTTTTTCTTTCAAGTTTTAGAAAGTAAATTGTTAATGTTTGACACTTCCAAAGATCAAGGTTATGTTTGACAAAATTTATTAAAAAGCTAGTTGAAAGCTGAAAAACTAATTAATAGCTAAAAATTAGATAAAAACATTAAAAAAATTAGCTTATAAAATCATAAGTGTTTGGTAAAATTATTTGTTAAAGTAATTGAAAAATATAAAATAATTAAAATGGTCATATTTATATAATATTTTTATATAAATTTCAACTTTATTTTACTTATAAAATATATTTTAGGGTATTTGTAATTTTAATTTTTAATTAATTTTAAAGACTTGTAATTTTTATTTATAAATCAATTATTTTAATTATATATTTTATATATTAAATTTTTTACTATTTATCTTATATTATACCTATAATATTATCAATTAAATTTAAAATAAAATAATATAATATAATTTTAAGTAGAGAACACACTTTTATTAAGTTAATTAGTATAATGGTTAAAATATCTTGAAGTATAATGTTAAAATTAATAATAATAAAAATAATGTGAATAGAATTATGGTTAAAATAATTAATTTAATATTAAAATATTAAAAAATATTAAAAATAAAATTAATCTATCATTCTCATTATCTTTATAATAAAAATGTAAAAAAAGAAAAGAAATTCTTATTTAATGCAAAAAAAATGGATAAAAATAATAATAAAATACTACTTCATGAGTAGAAAAAGAAAAGAAAAGAAAATATTATCTTGCATATAAAGATTAAAAAGAAAATTTAATAGATATTTAAGTGCACAAGAAAAATAAATATAAAAAATTAAAAGTTAAAAATTAAGATTTTAAAAAATATTATTTGAAGTAGTGTCTCAAAAAATTGATAAAAATTATAAAAAAAAAAGTTTATTTAACAAATAATTAAACTAATTTTTAATTAATAAAAAATTAAATACTAACTAAAGTAACTTGTCTCATATAATTCAAAATAATCATTATCCTATTTTTTTATACTTTAAAAGTATCAGTTATGTTAACTATATGATGCTTGTATTTTAAAAGTATCACTTATTTTATCAATTGTTATAATTAGTATTATCGAGGACTCAAACACCATAAATTATGGATTTCACTTCCATTTAATTGCACAAATGGAATGCACGTGCAAGGTCAATGTTTATTGACACGAGGTTATTACTAAACCTCGTGTGGAAATTGATTTTAAGTGTGTCCTTCTATTTAATAATATCCACAATTATGTCATCAAGCATTCTCTTACTCTTTAGCCTTGTAGTAATCGTTCGCCGTATGGCAGAATCAAGAAAAGAAAAAGCATAAAAAAGGCGTCGCTTAAGAAGGATCATATGCTTCATTGCCAACTGAATGAAATTCATGTTTCTACACTTCAAATATGTGATATAGTCAACATATCAAAAAAATAAAAAAAATAAAAAAATGCAATCTATGTTACAATATGCATAGGTTACAATTACATGAGAACAAGGGAGTTTGAATACTTAAAATTTCTCACATTTTTATTCTTAATACAAGAAGCTTAGTCTTAAATCATGGTTGTTTGGCATGAGTTCATGTCATGCTTAACAAAATTATACAAGCCCCGTTATTATTAAAAATTATTAAAGTGGCTTTAAAAACTTTTGGTATATGAAATTAAGTATTTTTTTATTTTAGTCATTTAATTTTTTTTTATGTTCTTTAAAAATTTAAAATATTTTTATTTTAATCTCTGTTATCAAATAAGAACATTAATTGATAGTGTGACAATAATATTAGTAATTTATTTATTTTTTATATAATTAAAGAGACTAACAAGATAATCATAAATAATTATTTTATAAATTATATTTTTAAATTTTTTTATCAACTAATTTGATATCATTAATTGTTTTGAATAAATAAAAATTTAAAACATAATTTATAAAAAAAATTACATGTAATTAATATGTCAAATTTTTTAATGATGTGATAGGTCAATAAATTGTCAATATTATTATTACGTTATCATTTAACATTGTTATCTGACAATAGAGATTATAAAAATCTTTTAAAAAATAAAATAAAAAATTTCTATTTTATAAAGACTAAAATAATTATTTAAATATATTAAAATTTATGTATTAAAATCCTTACCCATATTGTTGAGTGATTTCTTCAAATCATTATTTTTGAACTGTTTGTTTAAATTGTGTTGAATGCAAAATATAAAAGATACATTGGACTCAACCACCCAACCTGCAATTGTTGCAATATAGATACTAATGCTAATTATCCTATCTAAAATGAAACATAATAGGAAAATTCATCCAATTAAAAGTCATTGTATAATCTAATAATTTATATAAATTATACTAATTGATCATTTATCTTATATTTTCTCCTTATGCGTGTACATACACATATATTTTCCTTATTTTTGCTATCTCTCTCCACATTAAGCTAAACATATATATAAAGTAACAAATAATTTTCATTTTAATTAAGTTCTTATTTTAAAATAGCACTAAAATAATTTTTAAATTAAAAAATGTTAGTTAGACATAATGCATAATTCAACTTACATACAGGTCAACCTATATTAAGTAATGCTTACACAAAAATAAAAATAATACATGTCTACGCGACACTAAAACAAGTAGACCATTAGAACATCTACAATAGAATAACTTACATAAATTTCTTACTAAACTTTTAATAGTATTTCACACTTTCCTATAATGTTATATATTATTTATCACTACAAACAACTCAATCTTTTTTTCTCCAACCAAAAAACTTACCAAGATTTCTCAATGAACCTCACAATATATCTCATTGTATTATATTTAATTATTCATCTTAATTTCTGTTTAATATATTTTAATTCCAATTATTAAATGACTAATAAATATATACTACATTTTAATTATATAAAAATTAGTTTAAAGTTTAAATTCATAAAAATAATACAGATTACAATTAACAATAACTTTTAACATTTAATGTTAAGAAAATATCGCCTAAAAATTTTACGTTGAAAACAATAGAATATAGCCTAAAAGAAACGATCATGTAAAAAATTTATTGTTAACAAATATTGTCACTCAATTTTTGCAGAAAGATAAACCGGGAATTGTAATCATTCTAATTTTTTTTATATTATTTTACTACAAATATGGTCAACTTTGTGAGCTAACAGTAGCAAATTGTATGCTCAAGTGAAACTCATAAAAATGCTTTCTAATGGTTTAAAATTTCACCACGGGTTTCTCTTAATGTGAAAGTCAGAAAAATAATTCCCACTGAGATGCTCCAAAGATCAATCTCTCTCTCTAATTCTGTTAACACAGGCCACATTTTGATGGATTATCTAGACAAACCCAATTAACTCAACTTTGTTAGACATCTGTACCATAAGTCAACAGCTCAAAAAAATCAAAATTGGACATATTTGAGTTGAGCTATATGCTACAAATTTAAATGCGCCCACTTTTACCCTTTTGTTTAGAGAGATGGAAGGTGCGCTCAAATTGATTACTCTCTCTAATCAAGTATGTCAAAATATTTACATACAACTTTGTGAATGAAATTGCTAATGAGCAAGCCTCCTACGACATTATGTTCATAATTACCCTAGGTACTAATTGACTGCATCTATTTCCTCTTATCTATATATTTGAATGTTTTGTGAACTTCTAACTGGCACTGGCTGACAGGAAGCTCATGCAGATCGGGGGACGAACTTTAAACAAAGCAAGAATGGATGAAGGGAGAATCCATAATCCATCTCCACATATCAAACCAGAAGCAACTGCAGGAACCATCAAACCTGCCTCACTTCTGTTTAGTTTGTGCCACAAAAACACAATCAAACTACCCATGCACATGTCAATGGCAAAGTAACCACCAACAAGGAAAGGGACAGCTATTGCCATTGGAAGTGGAATCCATTTCCCAACCTTTTTGGGGGCAAGATCTCTGACCAAGTTGGCTGCTATGGCAAATGCAAAAAATCCATAACAAAGCTGCAAGCAATGATGGGGAAGGGCAGAAAAGCCTTCCACACCAAGAATTGCCATGTTTCTATATATGATTGCATATGGAGCCTTGTAGTCCCCATATGGGTTCCCCACATCAAAAGCCTTGTAAAATAGGAAGAATGTGAGAGGAGCAACTACACAACCAATTGCTGTCCCAATAGCTTGGCTTAGAAGCATTGAACGGGGGGAAGTCAAAGTGAGGTGGCCAGTCTTGAAATCATGCATCAAATCAGATGAAATGGACACAATAGATTTAATCAGGCCACACCCCACAAGTCCAGCAACTACACCATCACTTTTTCCAGCCAAGGCTGCAAGAACAAAGAGAGCCACTTTCCCATAGTTATAGGCCATATTCATGTCGGTTAAGCCTGCACCGTAAGCATTGCAGAAGCCAAGAGATGGTGCGAAAAGATAGGCAAACACCACGTAATACCACTTTAACTGGGGGAACATCAAAGGGATTACAATGATCGAAATGATGGAGAATACTATGTACCCAGTACATGCCAACCATATAGGAATGCTTTCTCTTGCAAACACTTCATTCCGTCTAAGATCATCAAGAGGAAGTGGTTTCTGGTTATCTGAAACTGCAGTGACAAAAAAAAATAAGATTTTCCAGACAAATGCAAGACTCATAACATAAACCACTCCATATTAAAACATTTCTAGTTGGCTAAATACCAAATGCATCTTTATACCAAATTTGAAAGTCTATATTACATGCATTGGCACAGAACAAGTGTAAATATTGGTCATTTAGTTAGTTATATACTGATGATTTTGTCTCTTTTCTTTTGTTGGTAGTCTGTTGAGACAATGATAGCAATTTTTATGACATGTGAGAAAGAAAGCTGTGATTGGTAAGACTTTAGAGTAGAGAGTGTGTTGAGGATTTGACTGACATCCTCATGAGCTGAAAAAGTTACAAGAGGCCATTTACTTACATGTATTGGGGTTTTTCCTTTTCACGGTGGCATGGATATTTGTGGCAGTGAAATAGAGGACTTTGACAAAATTGTAAAGCCCATCACCAAGAATCAAAGCAATGGAAATAAAAACCTGCAGCAAGAAAAAGAAAAAAAAATCAAGGCATGAAATTGAAAGAACTAAAATAAATAATATAGCTGTGATAGAATCCTTTAATTCTAGCCAAATTTAGACCTTATAGCCATTAAGACTCTTCATACTACTTTCTGGTATATTTGCAGGAAACCATTCTCCTTTTAGTCCCTTGATTAAGGGCCACATAATGCCCCATGAAATCACAGCACCAAGAAGCAAGGATAAATTTACAAGATGGGAACAAATCATTCCCGCTCCAACATAAGTCATGCTGAAATCAAAATAAAATCTGCCAAATTGAAGCACTTTAATCAGTACCGATGGACAATTATTTCAGGTTCAGAGACTATTGCTAGTTGAATAAAAGACAAAAGAACATACGAATTTTTCCATGCTTTCAATCCAAAAGTGGGAAACTGAACAAATCCACAATTATCTCCACCCGTATAAAACCATTGAAAGAAAGCCCAGAGGAAACTGGCTGAGAAGAATTTCAAGAAACCATGAACCTGCTTCCTGCGAAAGTTGAACTGGTCTGAGCTCCTATAAACATTCACCTTGTTTAACTTAAAAATACCAAAAAAATTAGAAACAGTGCAAAACAAAACATGTTCATACTTGGCCATCACATCTCCTTTAGGAGTATGGAACCCATTAATAAGAACAGCAGTAGCAGTTCCACTTGGATAAGTTAATTTGTAGTCTATGATCATAATCTGTTAAATAACATAAACTTCATCAGCAAAACCACTCAAGTCAAGCAGAACCAAATTCCTTAAAAACGAGACCAGTAAATTACTAAAGAAATAAACTTAGAGAATAAAAACATTTGAACAACTCATTAATAAAATGAAATACCTTTCTAATAGGCACCAACGCCAACAACCCAACAAAGCTAGTCACAAAGAGAAAGGCTATCATCCATCCAACTCCAGGCTCCTTAGTACTACTAGGATTGTTCCCCTCTGTATCAACCCCTGCTTGCTCATATGTCCTCCTATTCAAACCCAAGAGGTAAGACCCAAAACCACCTACAATTACACAAGTTCAGATCAATGAACACACTGTCATTTACACAGATACTACAGATTAGAGAATTCAATTCAGAAAAGACCCACCTCCTACTGCGATGCTATAGCAAGCGACTGCACAAGTCTGGATTATGGTGTTCTCCTGTCTAGTGAATGGGATTGAAACAATTTTGGCCTTTGCAAGAACCTTAGTCCAAGCTCGAATGAACACAAAGCCAAGGAGAGCAGCTGAGACATTGAGATTGGGAACTAAACCGGTTGTGAGGTTCAGCTTCATCACAATCACACTATAAATTATTCCAATCAGGAAACTAGCTACTAGTCCCCGAATTGTAATCTGCCTTATCCATGGTGCTATTCTGCTCACATCCTCAGGCACAACCGGAGCCTCTTCAATGTCCTCTTTTCCGAGATTCTCAATCTCTTTGAGTTCCTCGTTGCTTATAGTACTGGTACCCATTGGATTCATCAAATCCTCACCCCTGAGTGAATGATCAATCATCACAAAAATGAAAATAAGACAAGCAGCCACTCTATCAGAGAGAGAGAGAGGATAGAAACAATATTCGATGATGATGTGTGGACAATATATAAACAAACTTTATTCAGGATCATAATTCTAACTAAACAAATAGAATACAATCTAGATAAGAAAACAAAAAAATCTAGAAGGGTAGGTGACAGAAGAAAAAGAATTAGGATCGGATTCTTCGGTTCAGAGATTTTATGCCACGTAATGTAATAACCATGAAAGATGAAAGCCGGTAAAATATCTTACCTCAGTTCTGTTTCAAATTTCAATGACTGAGAACTGAATCTCGGTGTCAGGGACCAAGGCTTCAATTCAAGAATTCAATTCACCAACGATGAGAATAGACAAAGGAGATATCTATCTATCGGCCAGCGCGTGCAACCCAAAACCTTAATTTGAGTGTAAAAAAGAAGAAGGAATTGAAGGGAGGTAAAAGACTGTGATATCAGAAATCTAGTAGAGAACGGAGAGAGGAGTGAGGTAAAGATTCGCAGTGAAAGGCAGAATTTATATTTGGCATTGCAACCAAACACTAACCTTACAAGGCACTTTCCCTCTTCCTGGCTGCACGTAGTACAACGTAGTGGCGTTGTACTACAAATTATGTTTTAGGAAAGAATAATAATGATTTTGTACTCGACTTGTTAAAAGTCTAAACAGGCACTCTTCAACTTTCCAAATAAGCTGCTTTCCAAATAAGCTGGTTAGCTTGGCACACAAAAGAAAAAAAAAAATAGCGAAATGAAAAATAGATGGCGTTGACTAAGAAGCAGAGTGGGAGCTGTTGAAAGTGGGTGGCTGGTTTTGGTTTCATGGGTTGCTGGCTTGGAACTTGTAAAAAGTAGGGTTGGGTGTTGTTGGATTTCGTGTGAAGAGAAGAGTGGAATTAATGTGGTGGATGTGGAGCGAGGGAGCCACACTCCTTGAAAGAATGGTCAGCGAAACCACACATGACATAACATCAACACAAGTCGAATAAAAAAATGGACAGATAAATTACTAAGGAACGAGGGTGGTCGTGGTCATGGATGCCTTGAAATGAAAATGGAAGTGGACCCTAGGGTTGGTGGGACCCATGCTCCCAAGACAGATAGTGACGTCTTTACATTCTCGTTCCACTCATGGGACACTTAGTTTTTAACCATGGCTTTGTTGCGAAACATTCACATAGGCAACACTGCCAGCAACAGTGCAAGCAACGTGCACCACACTAGTCCGATGCATAAAATCAATTCATCCTTCTCACTCCTGTTGCAACGTAAATTTTGTCCTTCATATTAATCTAGATACTTCTTTCAAATTACATTAATTTTATTCAAAGTAATTTCATACTAATTACAAATCCGGCATTTATTAATTTTTTTAATTAAAACGTTTATAAAAGTACAAGTCTATTAAATTCCTAAATAATATATTAAAATTTTATTGTCTTTTTATCTAAACGGATGCGGAGAGAGCAAATAAAAGAAATAGGTTTTGCTAAAAAAAAGAAAAATTGTTTTCTTTATTAATCATAACTCCTTGTTTAGATTTTTGTATTTGTATACTTTATTTGGAGGATAAGACAGATGATATGAAAATAATAATTTTATTAATTATTTAAATGAGGTTAATAATTATTTTTTCTCTTGTATAATTAAAAAGAAAAAAATGTAATTATATTAAATAGTTTTATACACTTTTCATGCAATAAAAATTAAATAATAAAATAGATTGGTAAAATTATTATTTTGATTTTTTTTTTCACGCTCATTTTTTTCTCTAGGCAAATAAGGAATTATACAATTTGTTTTCTTCTATTCTTTCCTTTCCTCAAATAGTAAAACGTGCAAGTGATTCTTAGTGATCCTTTTTTACTCCAATCAAACACAAATGTAGGCAATAGAAAACTACGCGTAATGTAATAGGTTTAGCCTATGTTTGGAAATGCATATGTGGAAACTGGAAAACTAATTCAGTTTTCTTTTCAAACTAAACTCATTTTTTCTTAAAAAATGTTAGACCAAGAATTTTAAAAAAAATATATAAATTTTATATTATATTAATTATTTTATATAAATTTT
>JAMLFT010012924.1:0-10103 GCA_026544285.1 Pachyrhizus erosus
CGTGTGCTCTTCCGATCTATTTTATTAAAACATTATAAATTTAATTTCTATTTGGAAATTCTTTAACTTTTAATTTTGACTTACTAAATTCTTTTAAATCTTTCTTTTCTCTCTCTAATTTTCTTCATAGTAAATAAAATTCTAATTTCTATTATGGGAATATTTTATAATATTGGAAAGGAAAAGGAGAAAAATTTTCTATTTAATTATGAAAATTTTCTAAGTTGAGAAACATGAAAGACATTGTGCAAATTGGCCAAGTGTGGGGGTAAGGCAATTTGATATGCTACTAAGCCAATTCTTTTAAGAATTTAATATGGACCAAAGAACTTAGGAGTAAGTTTCCTAGATTTCAATGCTCTACCAACACTTATGGTTAAGGTTACTCTAAGAAAAATATGTTCTTCTTCTGCAAATTCCAGAGGTTTCCTTCTCTGGTCATAATAGCTCTTCTAACGATCCTATGTCACTTTGAGCTTTTCTTGAATAACTTTCACCTTTTCAGTGGTTTGTTGTAAGATTTCTGATCCTAATAGGAGTGAATCTTATTTCAAACCAAAACCAACATAAGGGAATTCATATGGGGTGATTCCTATACTTGTATGATAACTATTGTTATAAGTGAATTATACGAGTGGTAAAGATTCGTTCCATCCTCCGAGTTGTTCTAAAATCCAAGTTGTTAACAAATCTTCCAGACTTTGGATAGTTCATTTTGTCTGATCGTCAATTTGAAGGTGATAAGCTGAACTGAGTCTAAGCTTGGCTCCTAATGCATTTTGGAGACTATTCTGAAACTGTGAGGTAAAACAATGATCTCTATTGGAGATAATGCTTGTAGGGACTCATGCAATCGCACTATCTCTTTTAAATAAATATGGGTCAGTTTTTTTAATGGTAACGGATATTGAATGGCAAGAAATGGACAGATTTTGTTTGTAACAAAGTCCATTGATATTCTATCCCATTTCCATTCTAGGATCTGTAAGGGTTGAAAGTGACCTAATTCCTTTTAATGTTCTACTTTATCCTTTTGACAAGTTAAACATGTAGTCACATAATTAACTTCATCTCTTTTTAATCCTTGCCACCAGAAGGTTTTCTTCAAGTCTTGGTACATCTTTGTGATTCTTGGGTGTAAATTGTGTTGACTTTTATGGGCTTCATCTAATGTTAATTTTCTTATCTCTGAATTTAATGGGATGTATATTCTTCCATTGATCCTGATGATTCCATCTCTACCCTTCTGATATGCGTCATTCTGATCAAGAAGTTCTTGTAGGGCGAAATCCTTACATTGTTCTTTCTTGATTTGTTATAGGAATTCATTAGTGATATTCAATGTTCCTAAGAGCAAGCTTCTACAATGTATTTCTATAGCTAGATTCATACTCCTAAAATCTTCAATTAATTTTTGTTCTTCTGCCATCAGTAGTGCATCTGCCACAACATTAGTTTTGCTTAAATGATATGATAATTGGAAATCATAGTCTTTCAAGAATTCCATCCACCTCCTTTGTCTCATGTTTAATTCTTTTTTATCAAATAAATAACGCAAAATTTTATGATCACTAAATACCTCAAATATAAAACCATAAAGATAGTGTCTCCAAATTTTTAAAGCAAATACTATTGCTACTAACTTTGGATTGTGTGTTGGGTAATTTGCTTCATGTGACCTTAGTTGTCTTGAGGCGTAGGTAATTACCTTTCCTTCTTGCATCAAAACACAACCTAATCCTTGCTAGGAGGCATCATAATAGACATCAAACTTCTTGTTTAGTTCAAGGAGTATTAGAATGGGTGTAGAGGTTAGTCTCATTTTTAACTCTTGAAAACTATCCTCACAGGATTCATTCCATATGAAAGCTTGTCCTTTTTTGGTTAATTTTGTCAAGGGTAAGGCTATTTTATAGAATCCTTCGATAAATTTCCTATAATAGCCAGCCAATCCTAAGAATCTTCAAATTACGATGATGACGGTCAGTTATTTCCATTGCATAATAGCTTCTATCTTAGTAGGATCTAATGTGATACCTTCCTTTGAGACAATGTGTCCTTAGAAGCTTACCTCTTCTAACCAAAATTCACATTTAGATAATTTGGCATATAGTTGTCGTTCCCTAAGAATTTGTAGTACGATCTTTAAATGTGTTTCATGCTCTTTGTGGCTTTTGGAATAAACCAAAATTTCATTTATGAAAATGACCACAAACTGATCAAGTTATTTATCAAAATACGATTCATATAATCCATGAAGATAGCAGGGGCATTGGTTAAAACAAAAGGCATGATTAGATATTCATAGTGTTTGTATCTAGTTTGGAATGTTGTTTTCAGGATGTCTCCCATTTTTACCCTAATCTAATGATAACCAGATCGAAGATCAATTTTATAAAATACTTGTGCTCCCTTTAATTGATCCATCAGGTTATCTATTCTAAGAAGAGGATAGTTATTATTAATGGTGACTTTGTTTAGTTGACGATAATTAATGCATAATCTCATACTGTCATCCTTTTTCTTGACCAGCAACACAAGCGCTCCCCACCGGGATACACTCGGTCGTATCAATTTCTTTTCTAGCAATTCTTCCAATTAACTTTTGATTTTTGCTAATTCCTTTGGTGACATTCTATAAGGAGCAATGAAGATGGGACTAGCTTCAAGTATAAGGTCTATTGAAAATTCTACCTCTCTTTTTGGAGGTAATTCCTTGACTTCATCAAGGAAAACTTCAGGAAATTCTTGTACTATAGGAATGCTACTAATCTAAACATTCTCCTTTATGTCTTCAAAGATTAAGACAACAAATATTTGGGGGTTTCCCAATCCCTTTATATTTTCAAACTTAAGCTGAGGATTTTTAAAATGTAAGGTCTTATTATGGCAATCCAAGATAACATGATTAGTAGATAACCAATCCATTCCTAGAACAATATCTAGATTATTTAAAGGTAGACACATTAGATCAACCTTAAACTTTTGATTCTTCTGTATGTATCATGGAGTTTAAACACACTAAGTTTGTCCTTACTGAATCATTGGTGGGGTATTTACTATCAATTGATGAGGTAATTGACAGATGGATAAAGACAAACTCTCCAAACAAGCAATGAATATGAAAGAATGGGTGGTACCAGAATCATATAACACGTCAACAAGTCTATTGGCAACGAAACATTTTCCACGTATAAGGTCCTCAAATTTTTCTGCTTTTGATATGCTCATTGCAAATATTTTCCCCACTCCTGGTTGTCTTTCCTCCCCCTGATAATGGTATTCCTAGAAATTTTACTAGTGTTAGGAGCCTCCTTCTTGAGTGACTAGTAATTTTCTTCAAAATGTCCCTTCTTGTCGTCATTTGGACAAGGCAGAGTTTGAGGACAATCTTTCTGAAAATGTGGCCCTCCACACTTGAAACAACTTACTAATGTCCCCATTGGTGTTATCATAGAGGAACCCACTATAGTTTGGGTTCTTGAAGCCATTTGATTTCGTTGGGGAAATGATTTATGATAGGGTTTTCTTGATGGTTGATTAAAGGTTCACTTAGGATGCCTCAAAGGGCGTCCTGATCTCCATTGGGCCTGTTGGGCCTTACAATCATCTTCATATATTCAACTCTTACTAACTATGGTTGGGAAATATGTTATTTGTAAATATCTTATAGCTTGTTTAATGTCTACTCGAAATCCATTTTCGAATTGAGAGTAGATAGTTGGGCCATGGCCTAAACCAAAACATGGCCAAAACTTCAATAATGCATCAAACTTAGCTGCGTATTCTCCTACTGTCATATTTCCTTGTCTTAATTCCAAGAATTCTCTAGCCTTCTTTTGGTGGTAGTTAGCTGGAAAATATTTCTCTAAAAATTTCTACCTAAATGTTTCCCAAGGTATTACATTCCCTATCTTCTAGAGAGTCGGTTTTGTGACATTCCACCAATTTTCAACTTCCCCATTGAACATAAAGGTGGGAAAGTTTACCTTATGTTCTTCTAGACAAGACAGGGTCGTAAAGATTTTTTCTACTTTGGTAATCCAATTTTGAGCTCCCTCTAGGTTGAAGGAACCATTAAATCTTGGTGGATTATTCCTTCGAAAGGTAGCTAATCCTCTATATTCTGCAAGTTCTACGTCTCGTTCTTGGGTTATGTGTTCTAGGACTTGGGTTACCCTTTCTAGTATACTCTGGGTGTTTTGATTTGTGGGTCATCCTGCCATTTGTGCCTGAGACATAACCCACAATTGGTTAATAATAATTTCACCTTAATCAAAGATCTCTAATAATTAGCTTAATCTTATTTGTCATCTATGACTGCAATTAAGGCCTATGGTTTATTTATTATCTCATCTTATATTTAATAATACTAGATTTACTATTCTAGAGTCCATACCACAGTCCTTAGTAAGATGAACTGCTCTGATACCATTTAATTTTAACGTCCTAAATTTCTACCAATAAAAATAAGACAAATTACTGAAGAGTAACTCTCATTCATTAATTTACAATATTGTACATCAAGCTATACTACTTATACAAAATACATGACAAATTTATTATTTGCCTTCAGTATTTTTGGATGAGTCTTCCTCCTTAGGAGATTCTGCTCTCTGAGGTGGTCTGGTTGGCCTGGTATTGGTATAAGTAAAGGTAGAGGGTTGATTAGAGTTTTTTGGTAGCCTCCTTCTAGGATGTGAAGGGATTTGGGGAGGTAATTATGAAAATCTAGGAGATACAACCTAGGTCAACATTATTGGGAGATTTATTTGACTAGGTGTCGAAGTTATAAATGGGTTTGGAGGGAGGAAACTAAATCATACATAACCGGTATAGGTGTCTAATAGATACAAGGGATCTCTAGTCCATCTTCCACAGAGAGGAGTTATGGATAGGTGGAATAACGGATGGTAATTATCAAACATATTTCCCTAAAAATATAGGTTTTGTAGGAGTGGCTCACTAGATCTTCATCAAACATATTTAATTGGCGTATATGTAAAACATTTACTTTCAACGCTCTGTGTCATATCCTATAAATTTATTTCTAGCGCATTGGGATGCCTTGCTACCTCTTACTATTGACTCTTGAGGACTTACAAGAAACTTATTGTTTTATCCATCATTTGCAATTTCTTGGGTGACGATTGGGAGTGCATATCTTGAGCTGGTACAAAACTCAAATACTCTCTATCGACCTTGGTAATGCTCTACTAATAAAACCATACAAACTACTAAAAGTAACTTTTATTCATTAATTTACAATAATGTACATAAATCTATAGTACTTATACAAAACAAAGAACAATTTAAGATTCACCTCCTTTGTTCTCGGATGGGTCTTCCTCTTTAGAAGATTTTGCTTAGGAGGTAGTCTAGTAGGTCTAAAGCTGGTATGGGCATAGGAAGGAGTTTAATTGAAGTTACTTGGTCGCCTTCTTCTAGGAGGTGATGGAAGTTGGGGAGGTGATTCAAAGAATCTGGGAGGTAATACTTGAGTTAACATTATTGGGAGGTCTATTTGGTCGGGTGTTGCGACTGTAAATGGTTTTGTAGGGAACAAAGTAAATGTACATAACCTGTATAAGTGTCTAACATGTACAAGGGGTCTCTAGTCTAGTGACCACAAAAAGGGTTTATGGATAGATGGAATAAGGGACGGTATTCTTCAAACATCTTTTCTTGAAAACGTAAGTTTTGTAGGAGTGAGTCACCAAATCTTCATCTAACACTTTTAATTGGCGTACCTATAAAATGATTACTCTCTATTGACTGAAATGTGTCCTATTAATTTACTACTAACGCATTGGGATCCCTTGCTTCCTTTTACTACTAACTTTGGAGGACTTACGCGAAATGTATTGTTTTACCCATAATTTGCAACTTCTTGGTGACGATCGAGAGTATATATCCTAAGCTGGTACAAGACTTAGATACTCTCTACCGACCTTGATAATGTTATGCTTTGTCGGGGTTACCAAGTTGACTCTTGTGTGACTCCTTGATTTAGGTAGCCCATAAAATTTATGCCTAAACACCCCAAGGACTTCCACAGCCTGCATACATTCCTCAAGTACCATCTGCAATCAACCTATTGCATTTCTCCATTCTTTGATCTCACACATTTTATTTTACTATTTTATCTCTACTTCCTTTGATCAAGTCTCATGGTACAACATTTTATTTAACCTATTGCATTTCTCCATCTATTAAGCATTGGTTATCACATTTCAAATTTCAAATTCTAAAAAATGAGAACGAAATACAAAAGCTCGTTCATGGGTTGATTTTTGGCTTTCTCTACGAATTCTAGTAAATTTTTCAAACAGAACGGTTCATGGATGACTAATATAGCTAATATTGACCAAAAATAAATCATTAATGGCTTGGGTAACGAAAATTAAAACTTTTGAACTCAATTTTCAGTTTTTCCAATTTCAATTTTATTTTTGAGTGGTCATTGGTTTTAAGACGTTAAATTCTCTATAAACTAAATTGAATTATCCTAGAAAGATTCTATCAATTGAAATTGAAGAAAAAATTGACTCCTCCTACCTGAATTTATAATTTTCTGACGAAGAATTGCAGTTTTCAACGAGTGCTCTGTTGAACATTCTAACTTGTGATTCTTTGTGAATTTCTTTAACCAAACTAATGCCTGAGGTGTTATGAAGCTTTTAGGATTGAAAGGGAGTGTTTTGGTTGAGGGAGAAGTTAGAATCAAAGAAAGGAATTCTTCTATGATATAAGTTTTAGAGCTTCAACCTCTATGGCTTTATATAGCATTTTCCACCATCATTTATGGATTATTTTATTCCTTAAGGTCAATTGTAGCTTCACTGAGTGATGGGGCTAGGCTACTTAGGTTGGGGGGCAATTTGTAGAGAATTCTCAAGGTTGAAAACGTGCTTCAATGGCAATTTGAGGAAGAAGAAGAAAAAACAAGAAGGGATATAACATTTCTTTTATCCTTAAAAGCCAGCAACGGGCCTAGTGGTCTCAATGACAACTCTACTCTTCATATCTTCCTCATGTGCCTAAGGGGGTGGGTTTGAACCCAGCCAACCACCTTTTTTTTTCTTCGCTTTTTACTTGTTTTTATTTATTTATTTGTTCCTCTTATATTAAATGAAACACAGATATGCTACCCTAAATGGGTAGCTCAGTTGATTATTAGGCGCACTTCTCTCGCTCTCTCTACGTCCCTAGGTTCGATTCCCCCCCACAATTTTTCACTTTTTCTTTTTATCATTTCCTGTTTTTATTTTTAATTTTACTATTTTGCTTTTAAAAATTCCTATAAATATTTTCATAATTTTCTTCATCTATTTTAATAATTTCTTTGTTAGGATTGATTAAAATAAATTTTATAAATAAACTTATTTATTTTATTATATTCTTTTAATTAATTATAAAATTCGATTTTCATTAAAATACTTAGTTAATTTATTTTTCTCAATCTTTTTATTTAAAATATTTTGGAAATACATTTGCCTTTATCCTTAGGAATTTTATCTAATTATTTATCTTTTAACTATCATTTAAATTTTTTTTTAAGTTTTCAAAATTCTTATTCTTATTTAGAATGAACTCAAGATCTTTGATTTGGCTAAAGAAATTTTTTGGTGGGTCTAAATCTATTATCTAAATAAGTTGTCAATATGTATAAATTCTAATAAATAATATATATATATGTATATCTTAAAAGTTAAATGTGGGATGTTACACCAAGGACTTTCATAACCTGCATATATTCCTGAAGTACCTTTTGTAGTGAACCCATTGCATTTCTCCAATCTTTTATCTCTAACGTATTACGTTTTTAACTACTTCATTTCTGCTTCCTTCGGTCAAGTCTCATGGTACGAGATCCTAATAATATCCATTTATGAAAAAGTCATGCTCTATAGCAATCATTCAATATCATTTGGTCGATTTATCCACCACTATTAGCTCTTTCTGGTCAATTTCATTCTACGGGGGGATCTTTAAGTTAAGGAGACTTATTGACTTTCTTGTGTATCATTTTCTACTACCTTAGGGTTTCAAATATGAATTTATTTTCACTAAATATATCCTAAAGATAACATATCAACAAGATTATTCAAAGGTTATTTAAAAATTTCATATTTCCTCAAGTTTTAACTAGAAGGGTATTTTAGTAATTTATAAAAAGAAATTAGTTTCTCTTCTTAATTTTATAAAATACATCTTCTTCCTAATCTTAAAACATTTATTACATTCTTTTATTTTCAAAATATTTATCCATTTATACAAATTTTCTAAAATTACTAACTAGGGGCGTTTTGGTCATTTTCAAAGAAAATTTCATTTTCTGAGAAAATGTGTCACTTTTCTAGCTTTATAGATTTTGTGAACTTAGTAATATCAATGTAAGATATCCTGACTAATTTTCCTTGAATTTAAACAATAATATTAAAAACTTTCAAAGGAAGGGTATTTTGGTCATTTTTCACAAATCTTTAAATTTATGTGTGTTTTCCTCATATTTCTGATTTTAGAATAAGTATAAGTTTCATCAAATTATACATAGAGATCTCTTGGTTAGTCTATTGCTATACAAGATGAATAACACAATAAAAATTAAATTTTTAGGTATAAGGGTATTCTAGTCATTTTATAAAATTTCCAAATTTCTAAAGTTAGATACATAGAATTATATATCAATTTTGGCTAGAATATAGGACATAAGTTCCCCTTTTAATTATTTTATGACCTAAACTAGAAAAATCTAGAAATTTGGCCTAGGAGCATTTTGGTCATTTTCGGCCCCTAGGGGCAAAATGGTCATTTGACATTTTCTTCCTCCTTCTTTCTCAAAAACAAATTTCTAGTTCTTGGCCCGAAAACCAGTTTTGAATTTCCTAATTCCTTCTTCTTTTCTTGTTCTATTCTTGTTTACAAACATTCACATCGTTTATTATTTTAATCCATTTATTTTTCACTAAATTCATCTAAAATTTAAACTAATTGAACCCAGAAAGTAAGAATAGAAACGTAACAACCTATTCAATTCAATTTTTAGTTTCTTAGATCAATTTTGAAGAATTTCCTAGCCAGAACATTTCACAATCCATCAATGAAGTTTATCCTAATTAAAATTTGGCCAAAATTCATCTAAGCAACAAGAATTGAATCCTTTTGAACTTAGAATTCAAACTTTTTGAGTTCAAACCATTTTCAATGAATTAGTTCATATTAGAGCATTAAAATCCCAAAAATATGAATTCAAATATGCTAGAACAATTTTAAGAATCAAAATTGAAGAGAAAGCAACTCCTCCTACCTTAATTCAAATTTTCCGAAGAAGGATTTGTAGTTTTCGGCGAAGCTCTAGTGAGTCTCTCAAATTGCGTTTCCTTGCTTATTTCTGTGAATTCCTTCAACAAACTTGAAGTTCGGATTGTCTTGAAACTGTATGGATTGGAATAAAGTGATTTGGTCGAGTGGGCATTGAGTATCAGACAGAAGAAATTTTCTGTAATTTGAATTTCAGAACTCGGCTTCCATGGTTTTTATAGCATTTTTCCACCACCATCCTAGGCTTATTTTATTCCTTTAGGCTAGTCGTAGCTTTGCTGAGTCATGAAACTAGGCAGGCTAGGCTGGGAAGTTTCGTGACGAAGGCGCAGAGGGAAGGAATATAGGATTTAATAAATCCTAAAATGCTAGCGATGGGCCTAACGGTTTCAATGGAAAGTTTACACTCCTATCTCTCCTTAGGACCTAAAGGGGGCAGGTTCGAATCCCAACCAACCCCTTTTGGTAGTTTTCTTTTATTTTTTTGTTTTTATTTATTTTGTTAATCCCTTATATTAATTTAAGTGCTCTTTTGTTACCTTGAGTGGGTAGCTCAATTGGCAAGAAATGCTTTCTTTCTTCTTCTCCTTTCGCGTCTTGGAATCAAGACTTCCCCCAATTTTCTCCATTTTCCTTTTCTTTTCCCCTTTTCTTTTTCTTTTATCATTTTCTATTTTTATTTTTTTAATTTTATTATTTTTTTGCTTCAAATTTTTTTTCTAAAAATTCCTATAAATCATTTTACAATTTCCTCTACCTATTTCTATACTTTTCCTATT
>JAMLFT010012925.1:0-10102 GCA_026544285.1 Pachyrhizus erosus
TTTTTATTTGACAATAATTTAATTAATAATATTATTCATATAAATAATAATAATAATAATAATAATAATAATAATAATAATAATATAATATCTAAAAAGATGAATAAATTTCTATTAAATATGATTAAAACAGTATAAAATGATTATCTTATTCCTTCACAGCATATTCCTCAATTACTTCTCATACATTCAAACTCTGCATTTATTGCTAACTTGGTGTTTCTATTTCTGTTTGTTATTTAATTTATTTTCACTTCACATACAAAATCACTGAACGAAGGCTGTGATTGAATTTGGGTCACTGCTTACGTAAAACATGTGACGAATACTAGGATTGATTTTCATTCTGCTTAACTCAAAGAATGTAAGGTAGCTACGATTGATACGTATGTTGTAAATTGAGATTTTATTGGAAGATGTTTTGTACTAAATGATGAAGATACTTTTTAAGTGGATATGTGATATTTATAAGTCCATCTCTTTTTATTTTTTGGTAGCTGTCAGTATAACAGCTTGAAAATGATGATAAGCCTTCGCAGAAGCTGCAGCAGACCCACCTTTCCTTGAAGCTTCGTCTTTAGCCTTAATGAAGGTGGAACCCACATTGGAATTGTTTATGTCATTTTTTCAATTGGTAGGCCATTTCTCATTTTTTTTTTAAATATTATTTTGGTGGAGTCATTATTTTTGACTTTCTTATTATTTTCATTTTTAAAATTTTATTTTAATCTCTACTATTAATTATGAACTAAAATCAAATATAATGTATAAGTAATATTAATAGATTAGTGACTCACTACATGTTTATATCATTATAAAATTTTATAAGACAGTTATATATATATCACGTTGGAGTTATAAAACGATATTTGGTTTTTAAGAATTAGCCAGCGCTTATAATTTAGTTTGAATTAATTTTAACAATGTGTACGACCATTCACGAGTTTAAGGTTAGAGTTATTAGTGTTATATGTCTCATTTTTCTTCTACTGTATGATGTCTATATAATTTTTTTTATTTCTTATTACATCATTTGTCATATTTATTTCAATTTTTCCTACTTCTTTGATTTGTTCTCTTTTTATTTCCTTACACCAAAGAAATAAGGTGTGTATTAGCAATTTCCTCCGTGTTTCTAGATTATTGATTACAAAGTTTTAAGCTCCATGTTAGCATTTTAAAGTCAACAATCTACATTCTTTTTTTTACCTGTTTTTTCAATTTTCAGTATTAAAATGGAGAGCTTCTGTGGTACGCTACAATGATAAGAGCGAAAGACAAGGTTACTCTTTTCATGCGGGTCATATAATCTCTATGTAAGACACACCCTCATATGATATTGTCTCAAATTTTCTATACCACCGTCAAAGCCTTCTCCTTTTTACCATTCTCATTGCCGGCCTTTCCCATTACACTGTGTTTCTGTGTGTGGGAATCTGTGAAGTGAGTTGGGGATAGAGACAGCGGTTTAAGGTTAAGGTTTTTTTTTTTTCCTGTCTCCTTGCTATTAGAGTGAAAGTTTTCTTGAGCATCCTGTTTGCAAATTGCAGACTGAGAAATTTTCAATTTTTGTTGGGTTTCTGAATTCCAGATAAAGAATTTTTGGTGGGTTTGAGAGATTTTGATGATTAATTCCTGGGTTTAATAGTAGTCAGAAATATAGAGATAATTACCAATTGTTAGGAGAAAAAGTTGAACTTTTTTTTGGGAGAGAGAGAGAGTTGTTGATGATTAGTTTCTAGGTTTGATAGTAGTTGGGATTGTGGTGTATGTGTATAATATAGAGATAATTACCAATTGTTGAGATAGTGTTTTTTTTTTTTTTTGAGAGAGAGAGAAAGTAGAGTTCTTTGTTTCTGATTGGTGATTCGAAAATGATGCATCTCCTAGGATGGCTGTTGTGAGTCCTGTGCCTGCAACAACGCAAAGGATGGGTTCTGTGAGGTCACTTTCTGATGTTGGTGGAGAAATTTTGGAGGAGCGCAATCCAAGTGTGGTTGATCAGCCAATCTATGTCGCTGTGACAAAAGAGGTGAAGGAGAGCAAATCAAATCTGATATGGGCACTACAGAACTCAGGAGGAAAGAGAATTTGCCTTCTTCATATTCATGTTCCTGCAAAAATGATCCCCCTACGTATGTATACACTATGCTTCCTTATGTGTATTTATTCTTTCATACCTTAAATTGCTTTATTCTTTATCTTGAAATTTTCCATCAGCTAAACTGACTCAACTTGGGGTCAGGGTAACTGTTTGGTATATAATGTATTTGACTCCTCTAAAGTTGGGAGTCGCACTTTAAAGTCCATTCACAATGGCTGAATAGAAATTATCAGGTGATTTGAAAATATAACCAAATAAGACTCATGCGATAATCAGGCCTCCTTCATAAATTTAGTTATAGGGTTCATATGTTGGTGTCCTTTGAATTTTAATGTTTAAACTTTATGGTGTTTTTGGGTGGCATTTGTCAAAGTAATAATTTGATGTAGTGGTTTATTGCTAAAGCAGTTAATTTCAGGAAACAAATTTAGCTGTAATGTATAGTCAGTAACTAACAAACTAGTGGAAATTCTCTCTGATGTGCTGTATCTGTCGTTTGTCATTTAAACAATTTTTAGTATCTGATAATGGTCTAAAACTTCCATTTTTCTTGTTTATAGTGGGAGGTAAATTCCCTGCAACTACACTAAAAGAGGAGCAGGTTCAAGCATATTGGGAAGAAGAAAGGCAAGGCATGCATAGGACTCTGGATGAATATCTTTGTATCTGTCAACGGACAGGGGTAACTATTGTAATTCTAAATGCATACGTATTTAGAAGGTTATTTAATTTTGCACTAATAACTTTCTGATACAGGTGCGAGCAGAGAAACTGCATACTGAAATGGATAGCGTTGAAAAAGGAATTTTAGAACTTGTCTCCCAGCATGGCATCCGAAGGCTTGTTATGGGAGCAGCATCTGATAAGCACTATAATAGGTAAGAAGCCAGATAACTCCTCAAACACATTTCCTGTTCATTTTTACAGGAAATATAATCATGATATTAAAAAGTATTAAAGATGGTATTAGTATTTTGTAAAGAATAGGATAAATAAATTGCTTTATCTGTGAACACGCCATGCAAATAGCCGTACTTTCTGGGCTCGATACTTCTCAGTAAAGCATGATATAGCTTTTCTGTTTACAATAATAAGTTCAGTGACTTTCCTAGCTATATAGCAGGATCTATATCTCTCCACTTTGATTCTATTTTCCCCCAAGGGTGTTATGGACGTATGGAGCAATCATGTTCCATTCCCAATCCATATCCACTTGTAATTTAGCAGAAACTCTGCTTTCTTTCATATGTTCTGATGGTCTACTAATTATATCTTGAGAATTTCTGATAGGTCCTATGGTATCAAGAAAAGAAAGAAAGGAGAAAGAGAGAGAAAATAGAAAGAAAAGAGAAGAGAATCAGAGAGAAAAAGAGTCTTTCTGCTCTGCCAAGGGAAACCCCTTTACAACTTTTAAGAACAGTTTTTCTTGGTTACAAACATTCTGCTTTTTCTAACTAAAATATCCACTATATATCTACACTGATCTGTTACAACAATGCTCTTAACTGTCCCTTGGTTTATTAATTCTCCTAACTAACTATTCAACAGCCTGTCCTAACTTCCTTCTAAAATACACCTTCAATTTCAAGACTTCTGAGTCTCTAACAATTTCCCACTTTTTAATTAATTTTGGTGAAGTCAATATTATGTTTTCAATGAGCTCACTTGCATGACATTACAGGAGAATGATGGACCTCAGATCTAAGAAAGCCATCTCTGTGTGTAAACAAGCTCCAGCTTCTTGTCACATACAGTTTGTCTGCAAAGGGCACCTTATACACACAAGGTATAAGGCCTCCTAAAACATTAATGTTTTTGATATTCAGGTATATAGTGTCTTATGAAAGATAAATGTAATTAAGAGGAAGGTTTACAGTTGCCTAGGAATACTATGTTGAAGCACATAATATTTTTTTATTATTTCATTATTTCAGTTTTTATTTGTACAATTTAGTTTCTTTTTTTAACTCTAATTAACAGCAAGACTCTAGCCTGTAAATATTGGGACGAGTCTCCTTATACATACATGTACTTGCCTTGTACTCATTATCAGAATAAAATCCAGTCCTGAATCTATTAGTATTAGAGCTTCAGGTCTTGGGGGCTCTGCTTCCACATTCAAATCCTAGCTGTCTGCATTGCGGCTAACTTTATCACTTCTATTCAGTATATAGAGCCTTCATTGCACTCAGGACTTAATTCCAATGCTTTCATTGCACATCAAAACCTCATTGCCACCACTGTTGGCTGCTGCCATGACCTTATTTCCTACCAGTAAGCTTAACAGGAGCTTCATCTTCCACAGCTCAACCAGACCTCCAAAGCTCTGTGACAAAAGCAGCCTCATGCACCCTAATGCATATTTCCTTTCCTGGGAGAAATTTTCTGGTGTGAGACCTTCATGGTGTTGCCACCTTGGCTGCCATTCCACTTTAAACCATTCTCATTTTGGTTTGTTTGGTTCCCCTCTCACTGTTGGGACTGTTATCCTACCCGCCCACAAGGCCACAACCTTTGGAGTTGTCATAAATTTGCTTACCCTGTAATTTTCTTTCCTTTTTTAGTTGTAATTAACAACAACAAGATTATAGCCTGTCAATATTAGGATTAGTCTCCCTAAATATGTTTGTAGTCTTCTTGTACTCAGTATCAGAAAATAACAGTCAATTTTTAATGTCCCTTTTCAATTTACTAAGCTCTAATTCATAATTTCAAACAGTTTGTTTTCTTGATTTTGGTTATTGAATTACTGGTGTAAGTACAATGTTAATGCAGGGATCGCAGTTTGAATGAAGACAATGCAGAGATTGCATCTCCTATAGTGCATCAAGTGCCAAACTCTGTGAGATCTTTGAGATCTCAATCTATTACACTGGGGCAAGGTCGCCGAGCAAATCTAAGTAATCCTGCTCTAGATTTAATTCGCAGAGTAAGGTCTGCCAATGATAGACATGGAGCAAGCTATGTTTCTTCTCCAGAAGACATTGAAGGGTTTTCAACTCCACTTGACAGGATTAGCACAGAAGTAAGTTCTGACGAATCAGATAGGCTGTCAAGGATGAGTCCTGGCTTGTCAACATGCTCTGACAGTGCAGTTGAACTAGCATTGTCCCCGAGTTTGATTACCGAAAGCAGTGAGAATGCATTAGAGTTGACTCTGAGTCGCCTGATTTCAGAGGATCTCCATCATGCATCTCTTCCTGGTACACTGGTACACACAAATATTCTTCTCTCTTCAGTAATATTTGTGTCTGTTATGGAGCATGTGCATATTTTTATGTGGTGAAGTTTGCAATTGATGAGACATTTTGGCTTTCTAAATTTGCAATGGTGAATAGAGTTTTAATTCCCAAGCTTTATGCTGATGTTTTAAAATAATTTGATTGAACATTTGCAGGATGGTGGCATGAATGATTCTATCTACGACCAGCTTGAAAAGGCTAGGAATGAGGCTAACAATGCTACACTAAGTGCATGTCAAGAAAGTGTAAGGCGTAGGAATGCTGAAAAATATGCTTTTGAAGCTATAAACAAGGTAAGTTGTTGAGTGCTTATTTTACTTCTTCAATATGTAGATGATCATGTTTATGATGTGAATTGTCAACTGTTCATTGTTTGTATCCAGTTTTCTAGTTTAAATTCCCTCTAAGTGGGAAAGCATTTATCAGTCCCTACGAAAACAAGAAATGAGAATGTATGAATCAACCTTAACCGATGTTAAAGATCATTTGAATGAACAGGTGTTGGGACATTGGGGAAGGGGGAGTTGGTTAGGATAGTTAGAATATTAGTTAGTTTCAGGGAGCAGTGAGATAAGTAGGACTGAAGGGTAGGGAATTTATTCAGATTTGTATCATTTGTAAATTGAGCATTAGTTTTTTGTGAAAGTAGAAATCCTTTGTGAAGGAAAAATGCTTGGAGGAGAGTTAGCCCTCCTATTCCTTGATCCTATGTAATCAAGAAATACATTTCTTTTCTTATATTTTCCAATCTAGGTTACTAACATCCCTGTTCTTTTGCAATCAAGAAATACAATCTTTCTTTTCTTTCTTTTATTTTCTAATCTGGGTTCCTTACGATAGGAATCATTTTAAGTTTTGTTATCTAGTGATAGGCCGATATTCAGCTTGATACCGTCTCTAATCCTTTTCAATGTTTGAACTGCCCAATTGATAGGCTAAAGATTCTGAAAGGCTATATACAGAGGAGTTGAACTTGAGGAAAATGGCAGAGGAAGAACTTAGGAAAGAAAAAGAAGAACTTGAGAATATGAAGAACCTGAGAAACAAGGTTAAGGAAGAACTCCACCTTGCCCTTGATCAGAAGGCATCACTAGAGAGTCAAGTTGCGTCATCTGAACTTATGATAAAGGAGTTGGAGCTGAAGATTGTATCTGCCGTAGATTTGTTACAAAGCTACAAGAATGAACGAGATGAATTGCAGATGCAGCGCGATAATGCATTGAGAGAGGCTGAAGAGTTGAGGAAAAAACAAGGAGAGGCCTCAGGCACCCATGTGCCTCAATTGTTCTCAGAATTCTCCTTTTCAGAGATTAAAGAAGCAACGAGTAACTTCAATCCATCCTCAAAGATTGGAGAAGGTGGATATGGAAGTATATTTAAAGGTGTATTGCGCCACACTGAGGTGGCTATAAAAATGTTGAACTCCAACAGTATGCAAGGACCCTTGGAGTTTCAACAGGAGGTGGGATGGTTTGACTTTTATGTGATAGTTTAAACATCATCTTATTTTGATCAACAATAATTTTTTGACATGTAGGATGTAGCACTTATCATCCGAAAAATCATATGTGGAAGTAGTTGGATGTCCAATAATAAAATAAATTTGGCCTTAGCTGATCTTTCGTGTAACTTGCAGATTGCATTTTAAATAATCATTATCAGTAAAAAAGAAGAAGAAAATGGAAGCTGTGACAAGAGTTAGCAGCAACAATTTTAAAAAGTTTCTTTAATTTCTTGTAAAATCCAAACTCCCATGTTTTGCATACACATACAAATACATACACACATATTTTAAACTTGTGTTTGTTGGTCCTTGGTATAATATATCGTCAACCTTGTCTCTAAAGGTATGAATAAAGGAGAAGAGGATCCATCCAGAATTGTTGTAAAAAGGATATTAATTTTGACTCCACTTTTGATTTTGTATCAGGTTGATGTGTTGAGCAAGCTAAGGCATCCTAATCTTATCATACTCATAGGAGCCTGCCCGGAATCATGGGCTCTTGTCTATGAGTATTTACCCAATGGAAGCCTTGAAGATCGTCTTGCCTGCAAAAATAACACCCCTCCGTTGCCATGGCAAGCTCGAATTCGCATTGCTGCTGAACTATGCTCTGCCCTCATCTTTCTCCATTCCAGTAAACCTCACAGCATAGTTCATGGTGACTTAAAACCCTCCAACATTCTCCTTGATGCAAATCTTATTAGCAAGCTTAGTGACTTTGGAATCTGTCGTATATTATCGAACTGCGAGAGTTCTATTGGCAATTCTACACAATTTTGGAGAACTGATCCAAAGGGAACTTTTGTCTACATGGATCCTGAATTCCTTGCCTCAGGGGAACTTACTCCAAAGTCAGATGTTTATTCTTTTGGAATCATCTTGTTGAGATTGTTGACTGGGAGACCAGCATTGGGAATAACAAAGGAAGTGAAATATGCATTAGATGCTGGAAAGTTGAAATCCCTACTGGATCCCTTGGCTGGAGACTGGCCATTTGTGCAGGCTGAACAGTTGGCTCGCTTGGCTTTGAGGTGTTGTGATATGAATCGAAAGAGTCGGCCAGATCTTTATTCAGATGTCTGGAGGATACTTGATGCAATGAGAGCTTCTTCTGGAGGCGCAAACTCCTTTGGACTAAGTTCTGAGGGGCTTATACAACCTCCTTCATATTTTATTTGTCCAATCTTCCAGGTAACTATGTCTGTCAACCTGTGTTTTCAAGTTTCAGCTCTTTTAAAATGTTGTCTTTATGTTGTTGTAGAATCTCGTCTCCACCTAATGAACACTTATCTAAGCAAATGAAACTCATCCTAATTCACTTATTTCATTACAAAGTTGATAAAAATTTCATACTTCCATATTCCTATTGTGTTTTTTCTATTTAATTTAATTCTATATCTTTATTTTCTTCACTTGAGGGCAAGCCTTAGCACAAAGGTAAGATTGCTGCCTTTTGACTTGGAGGTCACAGGTTCAAATGCTGGAAACAGCTTCTCCAAAGCTAGGTGCACAGGGTTGTCCTTTTTAAGGATTTGGGTGAAGTAATTTCAGTCATTAATCAGAAAATCAATGGTGAATATTACTGCCCATGCATAAAAAATCATGGATGTATTGGAATATCAACTGTTGATTTTCTTATCAATGACTGAGATTACTTATTTAACTCACTTTAGAGAAGTAAAATCCCCTTTTTATATCTTTATTTTCTTCACTTGCAAAATATTTTCCAATCAGTGGAATGACATAGCTTTGAATATGAAACTGCTATCCAAGTAAATTCTCCGTGGATATGTTCCTACTTTGTAGGAAGTCATGCGAGATCCACATGTAGCTGCAGATGGTTTTACATATGAAGCTGAGGCTATACGAGGATGGCTTGATGGTGGTCATGACAATTCACCAATGACTAATAGTAAGCTTGCACATCACAACCTTGTTCCGAACCGTGCTCTTCGCTCTGCAATCCAGGACTGGCTTCAAAACCACTGATCAAGCTCATTATTTTTCTCTGCCCATTTTGATTGAACTGTATATCTACCTGTTTATAACATGTCTAGGAAAGAAAGTTGTCATTTCATTTTGTTACCTTATATCAGTTTTGTTTCTTGTGGTTCTTCAATCACATTTTAAACCTACCTCTTGTATAGGTTAGATAACCACGGGAATATCTTACAATAGTTGTAAAGTATGTATATATTTTAGCATAAATGTCAGAACAGTTCTTTGTGTGATTATCTTTCCTTTTTGGTGAATTTTATGTGATTATCTTTTTAGCATTAACCAATGTTTGAGTCCTGAGAAGATTTATTCAAAATTTGATAGCAACAACGTATAACTTCAACAAGAATCTCAAAAGACAAGGTGTGGTTCTCCTTTTCTGTGTGGAGTGTGGACTCATCTGAAGCAAATTGAAAGAGCTTACATGGATCTTATTTGTGTTATTAAAGTGGCTTATGACCTTACTATAAGTTTGTTTAACTTTAATAAATTTCACAGTGACCTTTACTATAAAATATGTGGCTAATTAAACTGTTTAGAACAACAACGGCTGTTTACAAAAGAAATAAGAAAATGAAAAGGATGGAAATTTCTAGCCCGCAATTTTGTTACACCATGGCAACATACATTTAGCATATATTGACTAATTTCAAATGTCTTTTGATAAACTAGCAGACTAATTTCTCAAGTATTGATATTTTTTTAAAGAATTGATATTTATTTAATGGATTGACTTTTCTAAACAAATATTCTTTTTTATATAAGGATTTAGAAATAAAAAACTTAATCACATGATTAAAAAATATAGTTGTCCGTCATGTTTTACAACTAATTAATTATACAGTGTCAACCATTTCAAATGTCTATTTTTTTACACACTGAAACTAATTTTTAAAGGTTTTAAAAATGTGATTGACTATATTTGATTACATCATAAATGGCTTGAGATTTGTGCATATTTTAATGAGTGCATTTGTTTCATGGATTAAAAACTTATTTATGAGAATATCAACTTGAAAATGTAATATTTTCTTGTTTGTTTGCTGTTTTTTAAAAAAATATTATTAGATATTGCATGTTCTCAGAAAAAAGCTTATAACATAATTTGTTTTATTTTTATTTTTATGATTAGGGACGAATAAGTTATATTCTTATGAAAACACGAGAAGTTATTTTTAAGGTTAAAATATTTTTTTAATCTATTATGTTTTTATATTTTTTTATTTTAATAATTTATTTTAAGGTCGGTAGAGC
>JAMLFT010012926.1:0-10102 GCA_026544285.1 Pachyrhizus erosus
GAAGAAAGTACTTTAAAACAGATGATATTTGTATAATAATTTATATAATAAAGTATACAAGAAAGAGAGATAAGTTTATATTTCAAATTCAGTAAATGATAAAAAATAAAAAAATAAATATAAAAAATAATATTGTATGAATTATTATATGTGTATTATATATTTTTTTAAATGTTAAGACTAATAATTTTAAAACGGAACGAGTATTCAATATTACTGGGTGCTGAATCGATCGTTTTCTAAAAATGAAAAATCTTACATCTATATTTGTTGAACATTCCACAAATTCATGGGAGAGTGAAAAGGTTATAAATACGCACCTATTAGAAATATCTTTTTTTTTTCCTTCAATTATGGGAGGTTACTTGTTACAGTAGTTAAGAAAATAATAGTAATATTTTTTAAAATTAATTTAAAATATTATAAATTATGATGAGACGTGTTGATAATAATTTTTTATTAACATTTTTATTTTTAGATATTTAATTAAATTCTTCTAATATTGACTACTTTAAATATTATTATTAAAGTCAACAAAATATATAATTTAATTATATATTGTTTCAAAATATGTTAATGATATTTTAATAATTTTTTAAAATTGTAAATTCCTTAAGAATCATATATATTTGCATTTATTTACAAGTACAGGATTTATTATGCGGTGAGAACAGAACTCAGTCACACATGCATATTGTAAACGGTTCGTACTCTCATTAATTAACTATAATGAAAAGTGTACTTCCCTCGTGCATACTCATAATTGGGGTACCCCACTTTAGGGGACAGTGTTTATCAATGTGGCATTCCTGTCCTGTCCCTTTTGGGTCTCAGTCCCATTTGTTGCCCTCCAAAGTCCCACAAGAGCAGCAAAAGGCATGCAACTGCACCCTATTAGTGTTCCACATAAATTCTCACATACCCATAAATAAATGAATTTAATGAACCAATGAACCTCCACCAGACCCAATTTTTTTTTTTACTCTTCTCTCTCTCTCTCTCTCTCTCTATAGTTTCAAGTCTGAACTCTCCTTCATTAGGAGTGACTGCTGAGGTTTGAAGTCTTCAAGAAATGAAATCATTAAAAAGTAGACCAATCCACGGATTTGAAAGTCTCTTGGTCTTTCTGAAAAGCAGCCTTGAACTACGGCCTTCCCCTCCTCACCTTATTATGACCATTAGCCCATACCTACCTAACTCTAATTAATCACCTATTTAATTTTGCACCAACATTTGAAACTTTTTATTAATTACAGCAACAATTTTCAATTTTGTTGTACTTGTACATGTGCCAAAATACAAATATTCTAAAGTGCTTTAGGAGAATTATTATAAAATTAATAAATAAAAAACCTTGTGAAAGTGTTTTGGAAATCATATAAATGTATATATTATGTTGAATTTTTTCTTTGCAGACACTTGTTGGTATTTAAAGAAAACATAGAAAAGAAGGTTGAGACTTGAGAGATTCTCTAGTACAAAAACCAGTATCATTTCCTTTTCTCTTTGATATCTATCTTCACTTTCTAAATTTTTTTTCTGCCTTCATTCTGATTTCACCATGGATAAAACCAGAAAAAGAAGGAATACAAAGAGATCCAAACAAGAAAAACAAAACCCAATTATCCAAATTCTATGACCCCCTCCACCCCACCAAAAAAACAAAAAAAACTATCAACCTCTCATAATTAATTAACTTCCCTATGTACAAAATCAAATCAATTTCCAAACCTCAACTCAATAGCACTAGTCTTGAACTGCACATCTTCAAGATGCTGGGGATTGGTGTTGATGGGGTTGTTGGCTAGTGTGAACAAATGGGTGAAACCTGGGTTTACCAAAGGGAAATCCAATGGCTTTGGAGGGTGAGTCACTATTGTTGTTGTTACTTGTTTTGACATTGGCCATGGCTCCTGAATTAGCATTGATGGTGTTACTAGCACCGAGGGAGGAGGAAGTGGTTGTCGAATTTGTGGCCACGCGCTCACAAGAAGGGCACATGGTCAAAGTTGTGGCTGGTAATTGCATGTAAAAGGGGTTTGAAGTCTTCAAAGCCCGCAATTCTTGAAGCTCCTTGTGAAGTCTTCTATTCTCTTCCGTTAGTGTCTCACAACACCTCTTCAAGTACTCACAATCCACTTCTGTTTGCTTCAACTTGGTCCTGCATGCACACATACACACATGAAATTTATAACCAACACTCATAACCATATAACAAAAGTGAAACCAATTAAGTGTAGGACACTCCCATCTGAAGCTCTTTCTAAGATTAACCATACCCTTTTATATATTATAAATAAACATCATCAAATAGCAAAATCATGTGGCCTAGAACTATGTATATGTGTACGATTTTGTACCTTGCTCGACGGTTTTGGAACCATACTTCTACTTGGCGAGGTCTAAGATTGAGTTGTTTGGCAAGAGCAAGTTTTTGTTTCTGCATCGAAAAATTAGGTGTCCAATACTATTATTAAATATCAATACTAAACAACCAAACCAAACAAAGAAAAACAAATTTTTATATGACCTGACACTATTATATATACAGTTTCACCACTTTTTTATGTGACATGTGAAGTAAATTAAAAATTTATTTACATCTCACGTAAAAACTGAAAAACTATAAATACGTGATGATTTCGAATCATACAATAATTTTTCAAGAGTTAAACTTACAGGATTAAGAGTATTGTGCTCTTTGAAGCTCTCTTCAAGGAAAGCAGATTGTTCCTTGGACAGTCTGAGTTTTTTTCTAGTATTGCTGCCGCCACCGTTGTTGTCATCATCGTCACTGGCTCTTGAAGAGGCCCTTTGATCATAGGCCTCACCCTCAGAGTCCCTCTTGTAGAAGCTCCCTCCTCTGTTGTATATGCAGAGATCCATTTGAAACGATGAGGCTGCGCTGTTCGGAGATGACGACAGTGCCGCCGCTTCCTCCGCCTCATCCTCTGCCGCCGGAGGCTGCGCGTTCACGTCCAAGCCCCTGGAAGAACCACCCAACTCAGATGACAAACTCCCTGCACGTGATCACAAGAGACCCATTTATCAAGTTATCATAAAACTCAAATAATACCAAATAATTGAAAGACAAAAGAACTTGTATATTATGATACTGTTTGTACCTTTTTCATACAGAGTTCAAATTTTATAATTTTATTTCGACAATCCCTATAATCTTTTAATGTAGCCTGTTATTATGAAAGTGAAATTCTAATTCTAACCAAACAATATGAATAATGGCAAGTTTTGTACATATGAATGAGTGGAAAGGATTCCAATCTCTTGAATACGTTGTTTTTATTAAAAAGGGAGAGTATTATAAAAATTTACTCTAAGAGATTGGAAAAAGAAAAGAAAAAAACTCCAGGAAATCTTAGGGGTAAAAATGGAAAAGTGGGTGTTTACCGTTTTCAGAAGGGGGGTGCCATGGGAGAGCGAGTTGAGGGAGAAGATCAAGTTGATGAAGAACTGGGTTGTTGTTGTTGGGTTTGGAAGAGAGGTCATTAGGATCTTCTGTTCTGTGAGTGTTGATGTTGTTGTTGTTCTTTGGCTTTGTTTCTTCTTCTTTTTCTTGGTATTCATCTTCTTCATCATGTTGATCTTTTTGTCTAGTGATGATTGGACCAATTGATAACGTGGTGTTGAAGCCTAACCCCAGTTGGTTGGAGGCTTCACGAGGATTTTCCATGAAACCAAGCAAAGGCCTTGAAGAGTCTCCTAAGCTCAAACCAAGCTCCATGATCTCCTCTTTCTCTGCATAGGCTAAGTGAAGAAAGAGAAAAAAGAGAGAGAGAGAGAGGAATGTGGAATAGAAAGGTGTGGTTTGGACTGAGAATTAAGGAGGAGCTTTGAAAGAGAAGAGTCTTTATAATTATAGAGATAAGAGAGAGAGTAGTACATGATCATAGGACGACCCAAATGGTCACCTTTTTAAAAAGAAATTAAAAAAATATTTTATAATTAGTGGGTATTCTCTCTTTTTCTTTTCTTTTAAGTTTTTTAAAATTGAAAATAAAAAAATTGTGCAAGAAAAGTGTGTTTGACCGACAAAGGTTACCAAGGTTGACAAACACACGTGAAACCCTATTTTTAAGATGGATGTAGTAGATATAGATACTCGTATGCTACTACTAGCTAGATAGCATTAGGTGCATCGATGGTGTAGAGTTTGTAGTAATAGATTGACGGTATCTATCGACAACATTATTCCTCGAAAGAATTATGCTTGGCGCGTGACCATCATGTAGGTTAGGTCTGAGCATGGTTATTGGCATTCATTCATTCACTCACTTGGGGCTATGCCATTATGGTTTTATGAGGTTGGGATTTGGGACTCGTTTAATTTTTTGTCTCAAAAGTTGTGTTGTGTTGTGTCATGTGTGTGGGTGCTTATGAGTGTGCATCAATAATATTAATTTATACCGATTGAAAACAAAATTCATTAATTAAGTGATGGGAGATTATTTTCAGTATAGTTATATTTTAAATTTGAGTTAACATATGTAATTATTTAAATATTAAGATAAGATAAAGGGTTTTATTAATTAATTAACTTTATTTAATTTAAATAAGATTGATTCTGATAAAAAATTAGATGTAATTTTTATAAAAAAATAATATTTATTCATCATGTATCTGGCATGACTTTAGAGGGATTCTTCTCATTAAGGCTAGGCTACCCACCACCCACCACCCACCACCCACCTGCTCCTCTACCCTCTTGGGAGAGCCCACAATGTCTGCAAATTTGCAAAGATTGAATTGAAGTGAACAGCATAACGATATGTTCGGAAACTGATCAGCCCATGTGGCTCTTGAAGAAAATTTTTTCCCGGGAAAATGAGAGAGAAAAAGACATTATAACGATCAATATTGTTTGATGGGGTCATGATTAGCATTTCATACAGCTCTTCCTAACTATGAGGGATGGGAATAGTACACTTTAAAGTCATCACACCGAGACACAGTGGAAATTAGGAATGTTAGTGATAGTATATATATTTTTTTTAACACAGTCTGTACCACTTTCTTTTATTATTGTTAGTTAAAATTTATTAAAAGTTATATAAAATTTATATGAATCTTGCTTTTTATATGAATCTTTATAGAATTGTATAATTTTTAATAAATTTTAATTAATAATTAAAAATATATTATTAACATTTATTGAGTAGAAAATGGCTGGTTCATTTAATGTGTGTTAAAAACTTATAAAATGGCATTTTCAGTCATAATTGTTATTATATAAAAAATGTTTATTTATCCTTACATTATATATATATATATATATATGAGAATTTATATTATAAACTAGGAAATTTTAAGAATTATTTTTTATTAAATTATGTAATTTTAATATCTTACATTAAGTATTGTATTTTTTTATCTCACTAAATACTATTATTTAATAATATTTAAATTTAATTAATCTTAATAAAAACAAAATATCCATATTTTTTCACATTCCAATTTCAAGTTCATATTCCTTCTCTTTTATGTCTCTTTTCTTTTACCATTACATCATCATAATGATTTTTATCTTAAATTAAAATAACATTAACGCCATTGGGTCCAGGGGATTCTTGATCTGGGCTAAAATGGAGAATGATAATGAGTGTCGTTTCACACTCTTTTAAGATTTAGAGTAATGATAATTTCTAACTTTCCTTGCACTAGTCCTACATCTATATTTGTATGATAAAAAATATTAAAAACATTGTCTCTCTTTCTGTTATAAAAAAAATAAAATAAACGTAAAGACAGTAAAACAAGTGTTAGAAACTATATTTTTAATTATAAAATTATGATTTAACCTGATAAAAAGGAAGGAACTAATAGAAGAATGAAACGAGTGTGAAAAACAAAAAAAATCAATGCTCGTTGTAGATAAGTTTCTTGAAGTTCTAGAGGCAGGCATTGAATAGTGGGAACATTTGTAATGCCACAAGTTAGTGGTGGACACTAAGTCACCCATATTAGGGCTCAAATCATATATTTTCTATTAATAAATAAAATTTATGTGCATTTGATTAAACCATTTAATTTATTTTTTAATAAATTATATTAAAATTTACACATTAACAAAGAAAATATTAAATCATTAAATATGTAGATAAATTAGTCTAAAATTATTTTAACATAACTAGTTATTTTGAAATTTAATTTTTAAATGTACAACAATGTTAAATATTTAGAAGAAAAGAAATTAATTTACTATCTTTATGGATATTATTGTTTTAAGTATACTCATAATGATATGTATCAATACGTTTAAGTCAATTGATTAAATAAAATATGTAAATTATTGTAAATCCTGAAACATATCTTCAATTCTTATCCACAAAAATATAATTTGAAAAAAAGAAGAAGAATAAATTGACATTTCTTTTATTGGAGATCCTTTCATGGGCAGTCTCATTTATTTTTATCGTGGATTGAAGGGGGGGGGGGACAAAGTCTCTTGATGACTGGCGGGGAGAATATTAGGGAAATCTTATTATTGATATCTGATTCTGATACCATGCATTATTTCAGAAGAGTGAATTGATGTCTATTCTTTCAATGAGGGCAGAGGTTATTGGCATGGCCCTTTGACAGTGAGTCTACTGATCCCTGAACCCAATGTTGAGCTCCAGTCCGAAGCAATAATACAAAGTATATGTAGCATATGGCATGTTTTATGGGGGAGAAAAAGAAAAAGAAAAAAAAAAAAAACCTTGTGGCATGTTTTGAGGGAATGTTAATGTAGCCTCTTTAAACTCATTTATTCACCACAAACCTAATTTTACTCAAGTACTTATCTGTTGTTACAGGAAAATGAAATCAATATTTTAAAAAAAAATTATATTTATAGTTTTAAAAAATTATGTGTTGTTAATGAAAGTATTTTTACATTATTGACTTATTAAAAATCACCTTGAATATAATTTCTAAAGTAGTCACTACAAAAAGTTGACAATCTTATTTAAGATGACAAGCTGATTATGTAAAAAAATCAGTACACTATAAGTATTAATCCATTCTAATTAAACTCATAGTAATTAAAAGTTAAGAAAAATATTTTACATTTGAGTTAAGAATTTTATTATTAAATTTAAATGTCTTAAATATAAATTATTTATTTAAAAATCAATTTTAATCACTTTTATAAAATAGAAAATACTTAAAATCGAATATATAAACATACACTAATTGATGATTTATAATTATTAACATTTTCTTCAAATTACTTGGTTTTGGTCGAGATAAAATGCTTGAACGAGCTTTATTGTAGCAGGTTTTGACCACAAAAACATGTCATATGCTACATATATTTGCTCGTGATAATTATTAAATCCATAAAAAATCCCTATAATTTTTTTACCAGAACTAAGTTGCATTTGTTTTTTGGTATACATAGACATTTTTTTTGTGGTACAGGAACTAAGATGCATTTTTTAAAATGCACATAAATTATATATATATATATATATATGTATATATATAACAAACATAAGTTGACGTAGATAGTATATCCCGTAGTAAAATATATAAAAAAGAAAAGTTTTATTTGGGATCCGTGTATCTTTAAAAGCATAAGATACGTATTTTTGTTCGCAATTGTCATAATTTTTTAGTGAGAATTTTCCTCCATAGAAGGTGATATAGTTGCTGATTTTCTGGTGATTAGCTTATCGTTATCTTTCGACATTTTGACTTTCTGGAATGACTCCTATTCATTGGACACCAATAGATTCTTTTGAATGATTTTGATGGATTTCTTTTTATGTAGCTCTTATTGGAAGTGTTTTTTCCATTTTGTATTTTTTTTTATATAAAGAGAGATTTTCCTAATACTTTCCTAATTATATTCAGAAATATCACAAATTAGATAAAACTTTTAAAATTATTGAAGATTTTATTTGTTTTATATTTTCTTTTAAAAACATGGCAACGGGAAAAAACGCAACAAAATATCTTTAAAATAAGTATTGATTCATGAAGCATATTTTGGATGTCGAACAATATCCAAAAAAATTATTCTGAGCATGCGCTCAAATCCACTATTGATTGGAATAATTGCAAACAATTGAAATGATGGTACGTTTTTCTTTTGAAGTAATAGTATTTATGGGTCACTTGATGTTGCCATATTTAAAATGGAAACATGATGAGTTGCGTCTAAAACTGCCTACCAACTACCAAATGCAAGAAAAATAATATTACAAATGAATATATTCTTAAGCTTCAATGTCAAGTGCCCCACATTTCAATTCTTTGCAGAAACAAGTTCATCATATTGAATTATTTTTACAACATTTGGTTCCTCCGACACATATCATGCTCATGTCTTCAATCAATATTGACCAAAAAGACATTTATGGAAAATAATAAGTAGTTCAGTGATCATGAATCATGATCATAACATGATGTATCGATACCCCACCCAAAGATAACTTTGTTAATAATTAGAAGTTGGAGAAGAAACAGTACACAATCACTTTAATTCATCTAGCGTAACAAAATCAAGTAACACTATCTTAGAACCCTTTTTTTCTGTAATGTTTTTTGGTATTATCAATATTTTGTATTTTACATTTGGTGTACAATAAAGTAAAAGCATCTAATAAAAGGAAATGTGCCTTCAAATGGAGATAAAAACTTATTCTTTTTGAGTGGATTGAAAGTTATGATTTGGTTCAAACCACCTATATATCTACGGAAGACTGAAAATAATCCAACTCAACTAAGGTAGAGATACTAAGATGAGTAAAATATTCATTAATATATTTGTATGTTCAGCGCTTAAATTCAAAATTATTAATGAATTTTCTATAAGTTGATTTACACATTCACCAATGAATTAGTTATATTTATTTAAACTGTATGAATACTTATTTCTAAAAATTACAATTTTCAAAAATATTTATTATATGGAAATAGTGACGAAACGAAATAATCTTTACCAACATGTATTTTGTTTATCCTAATACTTTTCAAGGGTTGGCTTTACGTTTTCTGTTTTCAAGTTTCCAAATATTTTTTATAAGTTAATAACAAGGAGTCTTCGTAAGGACTCTTATCTGGTATATTTTCTATACAGATATGGATAGAAATGATTATGATTACAAATACAATTATTTTTATGATAACGATAGATATTTATTTTGGGCTTTTATGATTTCATAAATAAGTTCATAATATTTAGTGTTTAACAAAATATTTAGTAAAAGAAATAATATAAAAAAATAGTAAAAGACATATTTTCTCTGTTATAAAATTTTTAATATTTAAAAAATATTACAAAATAATTGACGTTTTAAGTTTTCAATTAGATTTTAAAATATTTATTTTAATTTTACCTTTTAATAAATATTCTTATCTTAAAAAACTTAATAATACATTTATTAAAATTAAAAAAGAATAAAAATATATTTAATAAAATGGTTATCTAAAAATATTATTTTTTTGGAATACTTATTTTTTAATTTGTATAAAAAAAACTTAAATATTAATCATTTTGAGACGAATGAAAGACTATTATCTTACGTCGTAATTAATAAAATTAATTAAAATTAAAATTAATTTAATGTAAAAACTTAGAACCACAATTATAATAAGACAAAAAAATTATAAATATCATATGTTTAGAGAAAAAATAGTAATAATTTAAAATAAAATTAATACTTTAAACTAAATTAACCACATTCTTTATTCAGAGTTAATTAATTAATTAATTAAAATTTATAATAAACACAGAAAACAAAAGGTATCATATAATTGTTAAAATCAATAATACATTAATTACATACATGAGACATTAAAATCATTAAATACACTGGTTACACGCATACAAACACATTAAAATCGATAAATACGCTAATTACACACACGCATTTATTAAAAATTAAGAACAGTTAAATTAGTACTCCTTCATTTTATTTCTGTAGTTGGTTAAGACTAATACAAATTAAGAAATACTTTCTCCATCTCATTTTTAAAGACATTTTTAACTAATTTATATTTTAAAGATAATTAATTAATTTAATTAGTGTTATTAAATTTATCAATAATTTCTAATGTTTTAAAATTATCTTGAATATTTTTGTAATTAATCATT
>JAMLFT010012927.1:0-10102 GCA_026544285.1 Pachyrhizus erosus
AGAATAAAAAAAGTTATTAAAAACCAAAAGATCAACAAAATTTTATTAATAACTAAACATAAAATTTAAATATTTATTATCAACTAAAAATATATTTAAATTTTTTATTTAATATAAATTACTTTCACATATTATAGATAATGTGATTAAGACTCAAACTAGTATAATCAATACATCTATTAATGTTTGTTTTTGGAATCAAATTCTACCAATAATAAAGCTATAATCTAAATGCTGGGAATGAAAATACTAATGCTTTTAAATTTTAACTAAAGAAATCAATAGAATTAAATAAAGGATTTAAAAAAATTAAAAATTTCAGAGATTAAATATAATAAAATAATTTTAAAAAAAATTAAAATTAATATAAATCAATATTTAAAATATCAAAATTATATTTAATTTAATAAATAATAAAAACTCTTAAATGAAAAGTAAAATATAAGACTTGTAAAAAAAAAAAAAATCATTTAAATAGATCAATAATAGATTCACTTACTAATGAGTAATTCTATTTGTGTTGAGAAATTGATGTATACTATATAATTAGTATATGTAATGGATTCATAATGTCTATTACGAGAAGCTAATAGTTAGTTAGTTAGTTAGTTAGTTAGTTTTATATCTATAATTAACTTCTGTTTTCTTTCTTTAAGTTTAGTTTTCCCCTGCAGTCTGGTTGTACACTGATTCAATATTTTTCTAGAAATGAAAATTATGTTTTATTTCACATAAAATCCTTTTACATTATAAATATATTTAAATTAAATTCTAATATTAATATAGATTTCCATATTAAAAAGAAAAGGCAGTTAAATATTTGCTTTTGCATGAAATTTTTTAATTTTCTTTATCAGTGTTTTAGCTTTTACTTTGACTTTCCCTCCATCATCTCGTGACTCTGCTCCATCTTTGCGGCGAAAGTTAATCCGTTAACTTCGTTAAGCTTTTCCTGGTCACTTCTGTTTTACGACTACAACATTTATAACGTATAATTCTCTAAATAAGTTATTTATTTTAATATTATAAATTTTATAATGTTATATAAATTTAAATATTTTCTAAAAAAATTTGTTTTAATATTATTTAATTTTATCAATCACATAATTTATTCATTTTTATTTTTTAGAGCATAAGAAAATATTTTTATTTTTAACAAATTTTTAAACAAAATTGTTTTTGCTTCCAAAAGAAAACGGTTGTATATATAAATAAAATATTTGTATAAACAATATTTTTTATACAACATTACTTAACTTAAATCAATTTTTACAAAGAATGACCTTGAAGACGACTTCAAGGGAATGTTTATAATCACTAATAAAAGTCTAAAAATATGCATCCTTAAAGTAATATTTTATAGTTTTAATTAATTAAAAATTATTTTTAATATAGTTATTACAATAATAATTTATTGTTAAATAATAGTATAAAAAATTTTATATTAATAATGAATAAATTATTTATTCTATTAATATTTTTATTATATAATATTTTATGTCATAAATTTGGTTATAAAAATTATTAAAATAAATTAAAAACTTATAAAAATTATAAATTATTTTCATAACTTTAAAAACTTTTTACTAGCTTTCATCTTTATTTAAATACTACATCTATTCTTATATATAATAAATAAATAATAATATATATTTTTTATTTTAATTAAAATATATATTATTCTTTTTAAATATATTAATTATTTTTTTATATTCTTGATTTATTATAAAATTTATTAATGAAATATCACCCATTTTCATATTATTTATCATAAAAATGGATATATTCGTTGAGTTATTTACAATATAATTTAAATTTATTAATTAAAAATCTTAGATTATAAATAGTTTTATTATTATTTAATCATCACTTACTTCAATTAATATTATAAATATTTTTAAAATAAAATTTAAATTTATAATAATATTAATTAAAATAAATAAATTTAATTATTTTTATTTGTGTTCATAAATTAGAAAAAGTTGAAGTAGTTAACAAAATTTCTGTTGGTTATTGGATGGAATGATGCACTTGGTTAATGTCCAAATTCTTTTACTCAACTTGGAGGTCTCGTGGAATCACAACACACTCTACAATTGTTAGTTTCATAAAGGGAATTCAAATGGTCTTTTGGAACAAATTTCACCATATTTGGGTTTCCGAAAATTTACTTCCAAAATTATGTCATTTCATGTTTATCACCAATGTTCTTCAAAACAGATTAGTAATTGAAATGCTGAAAATACTACTCTCGTTCTCTGGATCAATTTTATAAGAGGTTTAAAATTTTAATACAGATACTAAAAAAATATAATTAATAATATGATTTTTTAAAATGATATGGAAAGAGTGGTTTATAGATTATTGATTTAACTGTGGTTACACTGCACGTGGTACTCAAATTAGTAACAATTAAATTAATATTTTAAATAGTAGAAAAATAATATAATTGTAAAAAATGTTATAAAAATTATAAATTACTATAAATAACAAAGCTATATGTTTTATACGATAAAAATATAATCCTAATTAACAAAATATCTATATGTGTAATATTTAAACACGTGTTTATATTTATTTTAAAAATTCATATTAAGCTAAAAATAAAAAAAATAAAAATGTTTTTTTTATAAAAAAAATATCATTTCAGAACTATTTTTCAAACAGACAAGTTAGTCCGGTTTTGAAAACAATGATTAACATAGAAGTTTACATACTAACCTTTGATTTTTCATATTTTTTATTTGGTCAACTTGATTTTTCATATCTATTATGTGCATTTCACTTCTCAGACAGAGAACCAAATACATTATTAATTTTATCTAAACAAAAAAACTAAACCCAATAGTTAAGTGGAATCTTTTATATAAACCGGATCGATTTAGTTTGACTAACACCGATACTTAAATTATAGGCAAGCCAGTAATAAAATTTTAAATGTAGAAAAAATAAAAAACACTTCTATGATATAATTTAAAACAAGTTACTACCTCTTTTCCTATTTATAAAATCTAATTTTTCTTAAAAAATCTATTTATAAGACTCAACTTCTTAAAATTATTTGTTCGTTTATATACATATGAATAAATAAAAACAAAGGTATTACATATAAAAAAAATTATGCTAATACAAAAATATCAAGTTTAATAGCCTTGTAATATTTTGGTTACTTTTTAAAGAGTTAATTTAAAGTATTATTTGTGACATTAGGCCACATTAATTAACTCACTATTTAAAGAAAAAACAGTATAGTAGCAAAATTTTAAAAAATGTTAATTGCTAGGCTTGCTTTTATTATATAATTTAGTATTTTTTATGTAAGGACATTAGTAACTGTGAAAGAAAGCATAAATCTTACTTACGGAAAAATATTGAATCAGTGTACAATGAGCTACTACAATTACTATATATACACGGTAATAACAAGCCTAAATACTAAATTACATCCAGTGGAAAGTGATGGCATAAAAAGAAATTAGATGAACTACATCCAAATTGTGAAAAATGTTTATATTGTGTGTAATTATGTGTGGTTAGCATTCTTAAACTAAAATGGATGAAGTACACAACTATTCTCGTTGCTATATGTTCACACGTAAGCAGCCATACGCTACAGTTGGCATGACCATTGCGCATAATAGAAAATAACTTGATGATTGAAAACTATTTCAGTAAGAAAGTAAATGTAATTAAGGAAAATTTGCAGTAAAGAGACATAAACAAATACGGTTCTCCCGTCATATACTATAGAAGAATAAAATAATACACCTTGCAAAGCAACATAAACCTCCTGCTTTATGCTAATGTAAAGTAAAAGCCATAAAATGTGTCAAATCAGAAAGTTTTCTAAATAATAAATACTTTCCTAAACAAAGAGCAGTTGTGAATACAACAAAACATGTGGAACACTATCAAGACAAAAATAGTTTACAATGGGTTGCCAGTAAAATACATAAATAATTGAATCTAAAATATGTCATCACCATCGAACTATAATTTCAACAGAATGTATGGAACTTTACCCTTCGGGTGCTGAAGATGCCCATCTCATCAGCATGACTTCTAACCATTAAATGGAGTGTACAAATAAGACAGTGAAATTTCAAGGGTATGATTTGAGGTGAAAAACTTGGCATGCTGGCTTGTACGCCTTCTTGGCTGAAGCCTGTTCAAACTTCTTTCCAGTAGTTTCATTTTCATCTAAACTAGTCTGAACGAAAAACCTTATCCACCAAGATGAGCTGCGCAATTTGGCCTTCATAAAAAGAATATCAAAATCCCAAATGGTGAGAAGCTGAATTAATGACATCATTTAGGGTGAATTCCTAACACTAATCAATTAACTTCCCATGACATGTGAGTGCAATATGCTTTAGTTCTTTGCTAGTATTTTTAAAAGTGTATTACTGACCAATATTTTGTTTTCCAAGTTCTCATTAATATTTATGAAAATCAAAATGATTTGGTCATTATTCATTGATGTAAAGCGAACAATTCAACAAGTAACTTAACCTAAGGAAATTCATATTTATATTCTTCTAACATGTGTTGATCCACAAATTAATTTAATTTGATATTGCCCAAGGCTCCAATCTATCTACAACCAACTCACTCTGTTCTCTATTTTGAACTGAAATCAGCTCAGAGTCTTCTCCTAATCTTACATTTTTCTTCTAAAGGTTTGAAAAATATTAAAAAAATAATAATTTGTTTCAATTAATAATTGCCAGGCCAATATAGGGAGGAAGATGGTACAATCTATTACAAAAACTTATCAATCTCCAAGATTTCTTGATGCATTCTGATAATTTATCATTCACTTTCTGCTCATCTAAGTTTCCTTTATCTCAACCTAGGACTATAATTTTCTAGGTCCTTTCTATACTTTCTTTTTGACATTCTAATAAAATTATTTTATAACCCTTTCATCCAGTTATTTATACTAACCACCAATATGTTTCTCCTATTGGTATTAGTACCTCAAAACAATGCACAGTGGGTAAATTTGTAACTAAGTTGATGGTGGAGTCAATGTCATCAGTCGTTAACAGTGTGATTGCATATATAGCCTATATTCCTATGTTGTCAAAAACGCATCAAATTCAATTAAAAACAGTCACTTACTGGACGACCAAATTTGGCCACTTCTTCACCTCTAGTTCTCTGCTGACCTGGATAACCTATGCATGAAAATGAGGAATCAGGAAAAAGAAATCGCAAGTGAAATAGTACTCAATTTTCTATCACATCCAACATGAGTTGTGGACTTGTGAATGGTAAAAGTAAAAGATCATGATTTGTAGACAATCAAAAACTGCTAAGATGATCAGTTTATCATGATTGCAATTGCCTAGACCTTGGTGAATGTGACCCTAAGCAGCCAAATAAATGCCAAAGATAAACCAGTTTTATACTAAATTCAAATGTGCAAAAGCATAAACTGATAGAACAAAAGCTTCACAGGGGAATGTACCTGCAAAGATAACAACACCATCAGCAGACACCCTCACCAACTCTGGCAGGGTTTTATTCAGGTATTTAGGAGATAAGTAATCCAATGCATCTGACACAATAACCAGAGAAAACGACTTTGCACGATAGGGTAGGGGGAACTTTATATCAGCCACACGCACAACACCCTTGTGTACAAGTCTTTTACACTTTGCACCAACATCATCTAACTCGTATGGTTCTATTCCCCAAGCCTCAGTACCCTCCTCTTCTAACAAACTAGATACCACAGAACAAGAGTCAGGACCAACATGTAAAACTTTATGCATGGTATCTCCATATGCTTTCTTCAAAATGGGCAATGCTTGTAGGACTTCCAGTGAGCAAGATGCACCACCTGCATATGCAGACTAGAGCTGTTTGAATTGCTAATAATTGTACAAAATTTGAAAACAACAATTATATATTAAATATTAATGAATATGCACTGACTTGTAGTACAAAAAGATGTTAATAATGTCTTAACATACAAATTATGATGCAGGATCATCCAGTTCCCAGTAAGAATATATACAACAGCCATACAGATAACAATACAGCATCATCGAGTAGCCTAATCTTTATTTGCTCATATGTTTAGGACAATAAATGCCGATTTGGTTTCTGTATTTTCTGTTTCCATTTTCATTAAATACAGAAAGTATTAATAAAATTAATGTTATCATGTTTAAGAGAACATTTCATACACATTTCTAAATTGGATTGGAAATGGGAAAAATAAAATTCCATGCCTCTTACTCTTTGTTGGTTTTATTTCCTCTTGATGTTGGCAAACGCTGAAAGTGGATACAAATTTAAGGAAATTATAATTAAACATGTTTCCTAAAATCAAATACAACACAAACCAGCAGAAGTTATTAATAAATTGAAAATTCGAAGGCAAACTAAGATGCATATTCTATCTATGCATGTATCATGTATGCCAATAATGATACCAAACAACAGTAACTTTCTAGTTTTAAATCGTACCATCCACTCTCAACAAGTTATGGGATGAAATCACAAGTTCAAAAAACAAAATGTGCATGCTGGTGGGAGACATACTGATGAATTATAAAATAAAAGCATATACTAAAAGCACTAGCCAAATTAGAAAGCAATGAGAAATTTCAATAATTTTTTACTAGTTTACCAAGTTTCATATAAACACGATGTCTTACATGGAAAATGTTCTGTAAGCATAAGAATTTTAAACGACAAAAAACAGTTTTATTTACCTTCAAGTTTACTTATATCCTTAATATACCTGCTAGCTCCACCTGCCAGTGACCAAACAAATCAGAGTCATTATCAGTATCAAAGGAATTTTATAGCAAGTGCAAGTATACAAAAAAGAATATCTTCATTGTTAGTTTATGGAGTGATATCTGCCAATTTCTTCGTATTTTAAATAAATATTTTCTTACTAAAGTTGACAAATTGAGAATGACTGAATGATCAATGACAGGATGATAGGATCTATGAGGTAAGTGCAATATGTATTGATCAAAATGCCAATGTAACTAGTATTTGTTTGGCTTTCTATAAGTATCATAACTTGGATTAAAATCTTTACTGCATTATACAAGGAGAATAAGGTGATAAAGGAATTAACACGGTTCCCTTAATGAGTCTGGCTAATTCACCAAACCTGATGGATGTAAATTCAAAAACATAATCAGCTATTCAGTCGAGCTCAGAAGAGGATTTGTGTTCACTCTTCTAAACTGGACTACCATGTCCATGAGCCTTGCTTATGGGAAGGGGTGGTACATAGTTAAACAATGGAGGGGCTTTAACCACCTCAATATAAATATGAAAGTTTACAAATAATTTTTTTTAAAAAAATTACTTTTAAAGCATGGCCTCTGCAAAACTCTACAATTTTTTTCCTCTAGCTCTGCAACTGCTTATGGGCAACTTACTTAATTTATCACTCATTATGTATAGCCTGAGGCAAGAGTTGCTATACATATCTTCATTTGTATCGCTCATGTTACATTGACTGTATTCATTTTGGGTACTCCACTGTCCTGTTTGGCTGTTCTTTGACTGTAGCATTCTCTTAATATACATAGTCTGGATACAAACTTCTTAAACCCAAGGAAGTTGTAGGTCTAAAAGAATGTGTCCAAAGTCCAAAATTCACACTATTTGGTATTTGAAACACAATATTTGGATGGTGACAAATTCAAAATCCTTCTTTTATTATTTTATTAAAGAATCTTTCTTTATGAGGGCTCCAGACTTCAAGTTAACAGAGCTTAGTTACAAACCTGAACTGCTGTAACAATAACCAATCAGAAGGATTGCACCCTGAAAATTTGTAAATATCAATTTATTAAATTAGATGTGTTGACAGCATGTAGTGATAAATATACTAGATGAAGTAAATAGAAACAACTGTATACTAAGTTAGAAGCAATGGGAAGAAAAAGTAGAAAAATATTCACAAATAAAGGACCTGTTTGGTGCCCACATGGTGCATAAAACAAACATAGAAATATTGCACATTAAAACAAATGATATCAGACTATTTCTGTATTGATTCACATATTTCAAAGAAAACATACCACAATGACAAGCCCAATAGATAGTAGGGGAGAGTTTTGAGATTTAGACTGGATAGATGCAACAAATGGTATACTTTCACCATCAGCTAACCGACGTGAAGGATTTACTGGTCTCCTTGACATGATATTGGCAATGAGCCTTCAGACCTATCACAAGTTTTAGCAACAAGCACAGTTGTGGTGTTTCAAATAAAAATCTGCTGTAAGTATCTGCTGCCTAAGCTGTTTTCCAAGAGATAATTTTTTCTTGAATCAGCCAACGCCACTCATTAATAATAAATAATAAGAAGTGCACAATAAATACTAAAAGGCTCCAAATAGCACGGTCAGTTATTAATCCATTACAAGATACTGAATACTTGTAACAAGAATCTTGTGTCATCTCTCTACAGTTTCCAATGAAGCGATGCGATTAGCATAAGAAAACAGTATATTCTGCAGTGCCAAGTACCAAAATTACCCAGTAAAATTCGCCTAACAATTCCATCAAACCCCGTATGGCAAAACTTTTTTTTTGAAAGTTTTCATATCACTTCCCACAGAACACAAAAAGTGGGAAGTTGCTAATCCTATTTAACAAGCCTATTTCTCTCATTTATTCCAAAAAGCTCCAATAATATTACCTTCACTATTAAGAAAACTATGTTCCAAAGCAAAGAACACTCTAAGCTTATTAAGCACAAAAACGCAACATCTGTTTGGGAACTTAAACCATAAAAGATGAAAAGTAAAAGCAAATAGCCAAAAAAAGGGGGTTAAGTTAAAATGGAGTAGAAATAGGAAACAGATCGAATACCTATGAAGGAAGGAAGTAAATGAAGAATTGAGTAAGAGTAATGGTTTAATAGATGGAGTGCATCGATCAGAAGCAAAGTGACGTAAAGATTGAAGGAAATAGGAGAGGGGTTTACCTAATAACAGTGATGAGAAATGAGATAAGGTAGATCCCTTCAGGCACCACCCAGATCTGTGCACTGCTGTGACTGACAGAGACTAACAAAACGGTGGATTCGGATTCATGCATTTATATTATTATTTTTTATTTCTTCCTATAATTTTTCGTAGTATTATTTGCCTTTTGGCTTGCTTATTTTTGTTTCTCAGTACGTTATGCAACTCATAAAATGTTTCTTCCAAAAATAAGACTACTTTTATAATATCAAAATTAATCTCGTCAATAATTAATATTAGTCAATTTAAAATAATTAAATCTAAACAGAAATTATAATTAAACGTAAATAGAAATTTTAAATAATTATCAATCAATCCGTCAGCAATATAATGTCATAATTGAACATATAAATAAAAATATTTTTAATTAAATTTTATAATATCAAAATTTAGATTTTATATTTTTAAATCTTAAAAATTTTACATACATAAATATATTAATTTTCAAAAAGTAATATAATCCGTAAAATAATTAAATTTATAAATACAATCTTATATTAAATAACTCAACATTGAACCATCATATAATTAGCCAGTTGCATGAAGGTAAGGATCACAGGCAATATATATACATATTATGAGATGCATGTAACAGGAAGATTTCCAGTTGCATTGATTGTGTCATTGTTTTTGTTTTTCATTACTAAATAAGCAAATTGGATAAAGTTTAACCATTATTAAAGTTAACAAATTTATTATACATAATAATTTGTAATTAATGACAGTGTACTACCATGTTAAACTGTCAATATATATTCTATTTTTTCAGGTAATAATCATTTTCACTAAGTATGTTTTAATTAAATGGTATAGATATGTTTTTTATTTCATCAAAATTGGCTTAACTAGTTTGTAGTTCTTATAAAAGGTAAGAATTTTGATTTTGGTTTTTATAATCTCTAAAATCAATCACGATTATAATATTAAAACTAAAAATATATTTTAGTTTTATTAAAAAAATCTATGATAAAATTTCAGCTTCATTTTATTTATTATAAACTTTTTTTAAAAAAATTCCCATGCAAGATACTCAGATTTGAGAGAAATATATGTTAGAAAAATGAAGAAAATAAATATTAATTTTTTTT
>JAMLFT010012928.1:0-10101 GCA_026544285.1 Pachyrhizus erosus
TAGTTATATAAAATAACCATTTATCATACACATCATCATTTTAAATACCAGTTGAGTTTAATAAAAATGAAAGAATTTTCTGTAAAGAGAAAAAAAAAACAGAATTAATAAATTAATTTTTGATTTAAACAAGAAATAGATTTTAAAATTATAATTTAACAGAAAAATAAATAGTAAAATTTATAAAACTAGTGGTAATTACTGTTTTATAACAGTAATATGTTAAAGTAATAATCATCTCCTGTTATTTTTCATAAATATAGAAAAAATTATAGCAACTCACACACTGTTGAATAATTTATATAACCTCATTTTACTGCTAGCAATTAGATTCCTTATAAGTGTAAAAGACCATATTAAACAAAGAAATTACCGTTGAATGAAAGTAATAACTGGCATCGCTCCCCGTTTGGACTTTGGCTGATGAGCAGAGTAAGGAGAAGGTAGGGTAGGGTGTAGATTGCAGATTCCAGAGGATAGGGAATTAGCAAAATCGAAGCTTGTTTCGTCCTTCTGAGCTCTAATGGAAGCACTATCCCTTCCCATAAACACTCTAACCACCCCCTCTGCCAAACACATTTCTCTCACTTCTACTTCTAATTATGCCTCACTCTCTTCGTTACAACTTAATCCTTCTTTCGCAACCAGACCTCTCACTTTGGTATTCATTCGTTTTTTTAATGGGTTTGTTTTATGCCTTTTTTCTTATCTGGGTCTTGCGTTTAACCAAAAGGGAAGATGATAACTGCGTTTCTTATTGCAGAGGAAGAGTGTCGTTCGAGTCCAAGCCGACAGTGAGGATTTTGAATTGAAGCAAATGAGGGACATGGCTGCTGCCAGAAAGAGATGGGAAGCTCTGGTATATTTCAATTTCATCCAACTTTTTTTTATAAGTAACATTCTTGACTTCTGTGACCCCAATTGTGGCCCAAGTCATGGCTTTTGAGTCTCTGCAATCATGACATCACGACCACATTGCAGCTGCAGCGTATACCATCAATTTGGTTCCTCAAGTATTACTTCTCTCCTGAAGAGTCTAGAGTCTTTAATGTACTGAAATTATTTAAGGAGTCCGTGTAAAGTGTTGGATTTCCATCAATTAGTCCTTAGGTTGATATATTTTACTAACATTCAAGGACTAATTTGAAGGATTTTTTAATACTTGGAACCTTGGTTCCTTCTTCTAGGGAATTGAGGTATTACTGGTATTCATTATTTGAGATTTCTCAATAGACAACAGTATTTAAAACCTTATAAGCAAAATGCCTGGTGACTAATGAGGAGTTTAGAGTCAAATTGAATTTTCATAGCCATGTTTCTTTCTTCTAGTGAATTGAGGTATTTATTAGCGGTATTCATTGTTTGGGGTTTCTCAATAGTAACAGCTGTATTTAAAACCTTATAGGCAAAATGCCTAGTGAATAGTGCTAATAAAAAGTTTACTGTTGAATTGAATTTTCATAATCTCGTGTCCTTCTTCTAATGAATTGAGGTATTTATTAGTGATATTCATTGTTTGGTATTTCTCAATAGTAACAACAATATGATAAGATATCCTCTTCTTGTATGATTAACCCCATTTTAGAGCATGATGTTGATTCACATGTGGACCTAAGGATTTTTCATGCGTTTTGCTTGCTTATTTTGTAGATAAGAGATGGAAAAGTTAAAGTTCTTACTCCAAGGGAAGCTGGGTACGCAGTTCAGCTTTCAAACAAGCCCCTTCTTGATGTCCGTCCCTCAAATGAACACAAAAAGGTTTCTCTTTCAATGCAGCTATCGATTTTGTTTACCTACTTTGTGCACATAATTTAGTTTTTACCCTGTAGTTGGAGGATACAAGTAAAAGCAATTTGACATTATAAACATGTTATTGTTGTGGTCATACATTAATGCAGTTAGTTATCATGATGCTAATAGATCTTGGTACCTGCCAAAAAAAACATCAGATGCATTTCCCTGTGAATTTTATTTTATTCATCTTTTGTAATAGTAATCCTTTTCTTATTGCAAATAAGCAATCTGACACTTTTGCCTTTACTTTCACTTCATTGTTGTGATCTTTGTTTTCTCTTTTTATGTGTTTTGAAGGCATGGGTGAGAGCTTCGACCTGGATTCCAATATTTGATGTTGATAATAAACTAGATTTTGGAACCATTCCCAGAAAAGTCACAAACTTTGTTATGGGTATTAAAAAATCCTTGCTGACTCTTTCATTATTAATTCTTATGACAGTCTTTCTAGGTTTATAAAATAAATTGATACATTTCATTAGAAATCTACAGCATATGACTTGATGTTGTGTTGAACAGGAGGTTGGTGGAGTGGCATGCCTACACTGTCTTATGACAGGTATCACAAACTATCAATTGCTCTTTTGGCTCGGTCTCTGTGTGCATGAATTTTATAATTTCTTTCTTTCCTATCTTCAACAGCGAGTTCTTAGCCAAAGTTGAGGAGAAGTTCCCCAAAGATACAGAATTAATTGTTGCATGCCAGAAGGGACTGAGGTGAGATTTATGCATTCAATTGGTTGATTGCACACTCAATTGAGTTGTTTCTGATTCTAATTTTCTATTTTCTCAAAATGTATTTGATACTTACTCTGCCATTTTAAATCCTCTTTCAGTTTTTCAATCATTGGTTCATCAAATTCTGGTGGACATAAGAAACCATCTGATCATTCACTAGTGTCAAATAAACAGTGTAGTTCTTGTGTAGTTTTCTGAACCTCATTTTCTGGCTAGATCACTTGCTGCCTGTGAACTACTGTATAATGCTGGCTATAAAAATCTGTTTTGGGTTCAAGGAGGATATGAAGCTGCTGAAGAAGAGGCATGTTTTCCAATTGCAATTTTCTGGAATTTTTATTCTGATTTACTTTGATGAAATGTGGGAAAAGAAAATTGGCTTATCTGGTGAGCTCATTCCTTTTTGGCTTTTTTACTGTGGAGCAGGATCTCATTGTAGAGGGCCCAGTGCCTCTCAAGTTTGCTGGAATTGGTGGCGTTTCAGAATTCCTTGGGTGACTATTTAATCTCACCGTTTTCTGTCCATCAAATGCTTGCTATATAACATCGTTGATGAAGTATATTTGGACTTGTCAATTTGAAGTTATCTCTATTAGATAACATAAGTTATTTTATAATCTATACCGTTTGCAATGTTTTTACAATGAATTCATGCCACATTAAAATGTTATGCTTCTTACACATTTATAATTGGTTGGAAACACTAGCACAACATCTTTGTTCACTATCACTCTATCGTGGCTTGCTGTATAACTTGGACAAAATTACATTATAGGTGATGCATATTGGAGATCCATGATCTTTTTTAATTTCAATGATGAGAAATATTATGCTATTTACATACTGATAAATTTTCAGGTGATTCCTTCTAGTAGCATTCTCACTTAGATTTTTGAAATTGATTCATTTTCTTTTAGATAGATTTTGTCTATAGGCATCAGTTTATATCTCATATTGCTAAAAGATAAAAGTCTCAACTAATTTACTAATCAGTTTGCAAATTGGGTGTCATTATATGTGTAAAGACAAAGAAAACACAAGAAGAGAGTTGAATTGTATTTTTAAAATCTTTTTCAAACACAATAAAAACAGATAATGTATAATCTTTGCAAAAGCTGAGCAACGCTGTAGGATGAAACTAGCATATTGTCTCACAGATGATTAATCAGTTTTTATAAAAAAACTTTAAGCTAAAATTGAAAGCATTTTCTCACAAGTTTAACTTCCCTTCATCATTGGTGACTTGGTGCAGTAAACTCAAGAAATAAGGGAAATGTGTTTTGTATTTCCAGATAGTCAAGAATTCATGATAAACAATTTTGTCAATGTTTGCTGGCAATGGTAACGCAAATTTGTATAGCCTAATTTCCTTCATTCATCACAATAAAAATTTTAACATCAAGAGAATACTATACAAATTTGAGTACGATCTATTCTCTAGTTGATGACAACTTATATGTAGCAGAGTGTTCATTGCTTGTTGGACATAATCAATTGCATTGACATAATTGCTTGATATTATTTTTATATCATATCATATCGACTACAATTTGCATCCTTCAAAAGTGATTTTATTAATCTAAAAATTTAGGATATGGTTGCAAATTTCTGACTTCATAATTATTTCCAGTTGGACTGATCAACAAAGAGCAGCTGCAGCCAAGGAAGGTTGGGGATATAGATTAGTGTTTTCTGCACGCCTGGTAATTTATCTGTTGTAGACCTTCAATTGTAAGTCTTATTTCTTAACCTTGACATTCACAAGTTTGACATTTGGGGCGTAGATTGGAGTCTTTCTCGTTGCCGATGCGCTATATATTGGTGCTCAGCAAATTGGGCGTTATCTTCAGGATATCAGGACCCATTGAGGTGTTTTGATTAATCCTCAATCCTCATGGAAACAATATTCCTTGTGGATGAGCATATACAGACAGCAGGCTAAGGAACTCAATTTTGGATGCTGACCCTTAGCAGAGGCTCACTGCCCGCCCATCCTTTAGTTAATATGATTTGCCAGCAGACGCTTTCCGAGATTGTCATAATTGCTCCATCTTATCTTAGCTACTGAATTATAAATGCAAATAGTTAGGCAGCCATTTTGATGTAGGTTTCTTTCATGTGGCTATGTACTAATACCTTTTCTGGCCACATGCCTGTATTTCTCTTTTAGAAATTTCTATAACAAAAAAAAAAAAGCAATTTTTGTCATATTACTGTTCCATTAATGCTACTGTTTCGCTTACATTGTGTCTATATTGTAACTGGTCGTGTATGATATACTATATTAATTCTGAACCATGTTTATATTGTTGCAGAAGCCCTCTCACGAGTCACGACTGTGATTGTTTGTTGTATTGCATGTTTGTGTGCGCTTGCATCCAGTTTGCATTCTGTCATTCTTTCCTTTTGAAATTGTGTTAGACTTTGGAGTTGATGACTAATTCTGAAAATCAGATAGTATCCATTTTGCATTCTGTCATTCCTTCCTTTTGAAATTATGTTAGGCTTTAAAGTTGAAGTTTCATTCTGAAAAGAAGATAGTGTAACAGAGTTAAACATTACAGCTTGGTTTAGAGTACTTGATTTAGGAGGAGACGGATTACAGGAGGACTAAAAACACCGTGCGAAGCCTTCTGTCTATCCGTTTGGATCATTTTATTGACTGAGGGAAGAGAAAGAAAACGCAGGACCACTCACTTTTGTTATCTGTCCAGTAGGACCGTGTATATTTTTAAAGTATCAATTTATCATTATTTTAGTATACTTTTGGCTTTTATGAAGAATAATAACATTATTTTATAAATATTTTAGTTTTCTTTTCTTTCATTTTGATTTCTATCAAATAAAATCATTTTATTTTCAACTCACTTTCTTTCTTAAACCACATGTACCATTAGGATCGGCCCTAAGATTTTTGATGTTTTGAGCAATCTAAAAAAATTATGTCTTAATCATTTGAATATATTTTCTTTTGAATTTTTTTTGTTGCAAATAATCTTTTCATAATCAAGTTTTTTAAAAAAATTAATTTCAATAAAAATTAAAACAAGACTATTTAAGCGATCTTGTAACATGGTAGATCACAAGTAGCATTTTAACAAATTCAATTATAATAAGCTTTTAGCATATGCAACATTAATAATAATTGTAATATTATTTTGTAACTAATACATACATTGAAGAAACAACTAAATATTTTAAAAAAAATTAATATTATAAAACTTGATTTTGATTCAATTGTTAAATTTTTTTTAATAACTTATAATTTTTTAAATAAAGTTTTACCATCATCATAAAAATTATTCATCTTTTATACAAGTTTTAATTTTTATTATTTTTTTTATATTTTTAACTTATCCTTCTTTTCATTTTGCAATACAACTAACCAAAAATAATTAAGGTTCACATTGAGATTTCTACATTGTAACATTAATTTTTATGTTCTTAAGTAACTTTGCATTAAAATGGTATGATGAGACAACAAGGAGATTAGAAAAGAAAAAAAAAAATTAGACATGGAGACATTAGAGAGTAAAAGAGAAAGTTCAATAATCTTGATTACATAATTACATTAATTTTAATAAAAATAAAAAAATAATATACCTCATTATGTTCTTTACGTTCAACATTATACATAAATTGATGTTTATTTTTTTCAAAATCGTGAATAAATTTTTGGTTTTTTTTATTGTAGATAAACTTTTGTTGAAAGTAAAAATATCATCAATTAATTGAGTAATGACTGATAATTATTTTTTTAAAAAATATTATTAATTATTTTATTTTTTATAATAAATTTTTATATAATTTAAAAATTATATGAATTTTTATTTTAATATTTATATAAATTAATTAAAAAAAATTGATATCCTTCTAAAAATGAAGCCTTAAACGATTGTCAACCTTGCATGCCATAAGATTTAAGTAGTAGTGCAGTAAGGTTCTCTAAGCACCACTGGACGCATTCTTGCTTTTCATTTTAGTAATTTCCATTGTCTTCCCAAAATTGTAAAATCGAGTAAAATGAACTTTGAAGATTCGGTGCGGTTTAGTTTACCGATATTGCAAAAGTTATAAACGATGAATTACAGATGCGTGTCAGTTCCTTCTTGTTTGTCTCTAAGTCTAGCTGATCGGTGCATCATAAACAAATTTTGGTAACTCCTAGACGGCATAAATAGCAGACATCACGTTCTTATGAAAATAATTTGTTAGTGGTTTAACTAATAAATGCTTTAAACTCCCTTATTAGCAAACAAGAAATGAAAAGCATTTACTAAAACGTAGTGTTCAACACATTAGGAACTTAAATTTTTTTATTTTTTTTTATTTTTTTTTAACTTTTAACAGTTGTCTTGAAGACACTTGTTAACATTACCTTTGTGCTAAAAATTCCTTGCAAGAGTCACTCCTAAAATTTGGTTTTACAGTTTCTTCTTATATGAAGGATTAGGCGTAGAATAAGATGTTTCTACTCGTTGATAGCTAACAATTAGCATACCTACTGCTTAACAATAACTGATATATAACTAGTTACTATTTGAGTCCAATTCCCATGCCCTTGTACGCTTCATTGCTGTATTCAGAATCTTCATGGAAAGTACGGTTTAGCAACCACATGAAGATGTTGTCTCCTGTGCATTGAGATACCAAAGACTTCAGTGAGGTCCAAGTCTTTGGGTGTAATACCAGGAGGAAGCTCCCAATCAAAACTGTGGAGGAGTTGAGCTAGAGCTAGCTCAACAACTGCAATGGCAAAAGTAATACCTGGACAACCTCTTCTACCTGCCCCAAATGGTATTAGCCCAAAATCCTGCCCTTTGTAGTCAATATCACTCCCTAAAAACCTCTCTGGCTTAAATGCATTTGGATCTTCCCAACTTTCTGGATCCCTACCTATTGCCCAAGCATTGACAAAAAATCTTGTCTTGGCTGGAATTCTATATCCCTCTATCACAACATCTTCAATGGATTCTCTTGGGACTAATACTGGAACTGGAGGATGCAATCGAAATATCTCTTTGATAATAGCTCTCATGTATTCCAATTGATGCAGATCACTCTGTGCAACAACTCTTCTTTTTCCCAAGATGCTCCGTACTTCCTTTTGTGCTTTTTCCATAACCTGTGGATGCATTAGTAGCTCCGTCATTGCCCAATCAAGAGTTATGAAGGTTGTATCAGTTCCTGCAGCAAACATGTCCTGCAATAATGCAGAGAGGGTTGTCATTTGTCAATATTAAGCAAGGTGAAAAAAGGTATTAAGAAATAACTAAAATGAGGTTTCTATAAAGTTAAAATTAAAGTGACAAACACATGGGGTCTAAAATGAGAATTTATTCTAAACCAACACATGGTGACTAGGGCTTAACTAACCAAGATGATTGCCTTTATATTATCAGTGGTGAGAGGCATCTTGTCAAAGCCATTCTTTTGCACCTCGAGTAAAACATCAACAAGGTCCTTATGCTCCTCTTCTTTATTGGAACCCGTGTGTTCGTTCAGTATCTGATCAAAGAGTTGATCAAATCTTCGAGAAGTGTCTTGGAGTCTTGACTTCATACCCGTCAAGCTGTGTATGAACTCCAAGGAAGGAAAGAAGTCTCCGACACTGAATCCTCCAAGGAGTTCCTGATACTCATCAAGCATCTTTTGGAACCCATGTCGTTGATAATCTCCTCCTTCTGAAAAGTCCCTTCCAAATGCTACTTTGCAAAGGACATCATTTGCATACAGCCCCAGCATCTCAGACAAATCAGTAGTTCCTGGATAAGACCCTGCAACCCTATGAACTAGACGTGAAACTTCTTCTTCTCTAACGCAACCGCATGAGTTAACCCTTCTGGCACTTAGAAGCTCAAGTATGCAAATTTTCCTGATATGCCTCCAGTAAGCACCGTAAGGAGCGAAAACAATGTTTGTGCAGTTGTAGAAGAGGTATTTGGCTGAGAAGAGTTGTGGTCGGCTTGAAAGTGCAAGATCATGGGTTTTCAACACTTCCTCTGCTAATCTTGCTGAAGATACAACCACCGTTGGGATTTCACCAAGTTGTAGGGAAACTATGGGACCATACTTCTGTGAGAGTCTTTGAAGAGCTACATGGGGTGAGGTGCCAAGTTGATGGAGATTGCCAATGATGGGTATGATAGGAGGACTCGGAGGGAGATTGGACCTTTTCTTTCTTGGCTTGTCTATTAAGAGGAATTTGATCAATAGAACTACGAAAATTGATACAAAGAGAAAGAATGATTTAAAGCCTTCATTCAGCCATTGAAGCAGAGCCATTTGATAAATTGAGGGGAGAGCAAGAAATGCAATGAGTGTGTCAGCTGCAATCTTTTTATCTATGAATTATCACTAGGTTAGCATTATTGACAGATGAGTACTATATTATATTGACACTCTTGTGTTAATCTCTCAACATTTTTAATTATTTAAATATACACTGCACATATAGAAATTACTGTAAACATTAAAAAAAGTAAAACGAATGAAATTTCAGGAAACTTAAAAAAAAAAATGTCTTGGTAAATTATCGCTGACATAAAAAATAGTAACTTACATAATAAGATCTACAATAATTATTAGCATAAGTTGAGGAAATAAAATTCTAAGTTTAATACAAAAACCCTAAGAATACTTAAAAATTTGGATTTATGTTTTGTCCTAATGATAAATTTTTTAAAAGATTAGACTCATTTAATAGTATCTTCTTGACTTCTTATCTCTTCATTCAAGATATAGACTAATAATATCCAGTATCAAACGTCAGAACTTGTCTGATGCACCCTTGGAATCTACCACGGAATTAACAAATATCAACCTGCCACGTGCTTGGCCACGTGATCTTATCGTCGTCGCACGCAACTCGTTTTGTAGCTTCTGTTCATGGCTGCACTTGCCTGGTTCTATTCGTCAACCTTTCAAGTTAAACTTCTTTGCATCGTGTGTCTGTAAGTGTCTATATCTTGAATTTCATTGTGTCTATATCTTGAATTTCATTGTCTGGACGTGATTTCGGTCTCTGTTACTAATTTTATAGAGACCACCAACAAACTTATTTTGATGGAAAGTGGTGCTTACTTTGTCTCTTTAGCCTCAAATTCGGAGCAAATTAACGAGGTTTGCAGGATTTCATCATTTAATATCAAGCTTTGTTAAGTTATAAATTATGTTAGTAACCCGATCAAATATAATTTGTCGGATGATGGAGCCAGCAAGCATTTGGTTAAGTGAAGAAACAGCAATTTATTGCTCCAATATATAAACACCTTAAGTGCACATGGTGCTCCCTGGCACATTTTGTGAAGAAAATATGAAAGTTGACATACATTCTATTCTTTCTTCTTTTTGTGTTCCACCAGTTTGGAAAAATAACTATCTTTTTTTTTCCTAAATGTCATTAGTGATAGCATCTATAAATATGATTGCTAAAGGTAAAAAAATTCCATTACAATACAGTAAAAACAAATAAAGCAAAGTGAGTCATAATTGTGGGGTCCAGCCAACAATTAATTGTCCAGCCAACAATTAATTGTCCAGCCAGCAAATGAAAGGGTGGAAGGAATA
>JAMLFT010012929.1:0-10101 GCA_026544285.1 Pachyrhizus erosus
ATATATGAAGACTAAAAGTTACACAAGAATTTAGTATATTACATCGAATCTTAAAAGAATATATTAACAACCCATTTTCATAAGAGTTGATTCACAAAATATGAGAAAATGCTGAAGATCCAAGTCAAAATCATTGTTCTATCACCAATTATCCAACTCAGCTTGCATTAGTTGTTGTCTCTACCTCCTTTGCCTCTAGCACTGACTGCTCTAACTCTAGCTCTTCCTCTAGTATTGCGACTTCCCCATTAGTAAGGACCTAGTCATCATCCCTCTCCTTTCCCAACTATATAGGGTTGGGTGCCGCTTGGTGATCTCTCTACCTAGATAATGTTAGGGTATGAGGTCCTATACAAGTGGAAAATGACATTATGCAAAAACCACAGATATGGGAGAGGCGAAAGTGTAAGAAATTCATCAAAATCCTTGAAAGGACCTCTAGGGTAATAAGAGGATGAAGAAGATGATGATGAAAAGGAGGAGGAAGAGATATTAACTGTCTCTACTAGCATTGCATGTCGAAAATATGGCAGCAAAGGCTGAGTTCACCAAATAAAATAATCAAAAGTCTTAGGTTGTGTGTTTGTATTGTCTATTAGCGTCAAGGTAAAATGGAGATGACCCACAAAATGAACGACGCCCCTAACTACATCCTAGGTCCATCTTCCATCGTAACAATTAAAGTGTAAGTGGTAATGCAACTCCATCTAGACTTGTCCTAAAAAGAAAATAAAGGAATAAGTTTTGTTGCTTCATCAAGAAACACAAGACAACTCAAGAAAGACACATGTAGATAATCAACCACACTCATGTGGTTGTCTAACGTTCTCACTTGTAGTACTTAAAATATTTGTACCTAATTCTTAAAATATTCATCATATTGGCCAATTGTCATTGGAGCTTAGAACTCATTGGTCTTATATATTTTTGAAAATGCTTATGGATATTGAGACTACACCCTTCACTATGATATAATAACAGTCTCTCACCAATAAGGATTAGACATTGCAAACAGTTGGGGTTACAAGTTGGTTTGTGATCGGTCACCACTCAACACCATACCCCCTAAGGATTCATGCCCCTACGATTTGCATCTCAAAGTGCCAGTCTTTAATCCATCCATTCTTTAATGATTAACTCCTCAACAACTCATCCTCACTAGGATTGTCCTTTATTTGTCATTGTCAAGAATATTCTACTAGCATAGGTACCGAGCATGGGGAACAGACACACAACCCTCGAGGTCTCTTACCTCAGGTATGAAACATTTCATAAATCGAGTTCTCTACCTCCTTCACCCTCATTTGGTGAACAATGTCATTTCAATCACTATTTTGCTCTTTTAAGCTACATGCTATATACATACACACATACATATACATACATACATACATACATACATACATACATATACACACGCACATACATACATACATATACATACATACATACATACATACATACATACATACATACATACATACATACATACATACATACATACATACATACATATACACACACACATATATACATACATATACATACATACATACATACATATACACACGCACATATATACATACATATACATACATACATACATAATTCATCAAATATAACATCCCATATGACCCTTTGATTCATATAGTTTCAAAATTTTGCCTCCCACTCGTATATATACACTCGTTCAATCTTGATCGACGTATGTCATATCACGATGATTCTACCATGCAATAAAAACAACATCAAATCTTTATTAAATTTTATGTATATCTCTTCTCTTGGTTTCACAATATCTTATCCCCTTAAGTTTTATAAAAATTAGAATGCTAGAAATATTATTTGCCCCTAACTCACTCTTTTTTCATTAAGGTTTTACTATTCCTAGTGTCATTTAAAAACGATCGACACAAATTTAGTCTAATCATCACAGTTTCTCATTATAGGATTTTGTGACCACATATAGAATAAATTTTATTATATCTATAATATTCTTCAAAGACATAATAAATTTCATACAAAATTCAATATGCCAAAATCATAATTCATCATACAATTTAATATAGAAAATTTCAGACAATTCAAATTTCACAAATAAAACACACACATATAATTGTCCAAAATTTGCACCTTTTGGATCTCATAATTCCAAGGTCATAGTAAGCACAAGTTCCATAAACATCAAGTCTTACCAGCCCAAAAACCAAAGATAGAAAGGACATATTACATGCTTGATCCTACTTGCTTACAAAGCTTATCATCTGAAAGCTTCAAAAGATAAAATGTGTATTTTTGTGTCTATTTTCATTGAAGAGAAGCTTGAACATGATTCATCAATTGGATCAAAAGATATGCCTAGAAAGGTGACACATGCACATTTAGGAAGCTAAGTTCTAGTCAAGATCTCCCATTCTTTGGTCATGAATAAAATAATAAATAATTTTAGAAAAGTCTAAATAAAAAAAAACATGGACAAAGTCTCCTTTATTTAAGGATCATCCTTAAGGCTCAAAAACTCAAAAAGAAACAAGAAGATGAATACATGTGACCCAACAAATTCAATCAACAAATGCAACAATGAAAGAAGAGATGAAGAACACTTATTTTTCAAAGGCATGCAAAGATTTTCATGGACAAAAGGAACATGCAATGCACAAAAATGGTTCTCCAAACTTCAACCAACTTGAATCCACAACAAGACATCATCCTTACCCAAGAGAAATGGAAGAAAAAGCTTGAGAGGTGAGGTTGTTTTGGCTAAACAAAAGCTTTGAAGACTTGAAATCCTTCGAAGTTTCCGTTCAGTTTTTCTAACTTGGAAGAAACTGAGAGAAAATAGAATGCAAGTGTTTAAGTTTTTTGGGAGCTTGTGAGGGAGTTTATGAGATGGAAAATTTTGTGCATGACTTATATAAAAGAAAAAGAAGAGTGATAGTGATGAGGAAGACTCAACAAGTGCACACAAAGACACTTTGTATGAAATTGGAAGTACCATGACTAGGTTTAAGACGAAGATAATGAAACAAGATTTGTAAAACCTAATTATAGAAACCAATAAATGAAATTGGAAGTACCATGACTAGGTCTAAAAGATATTTTGTATTTATTATTAGGATATATTTTTTTATCTTATATTAATATTTATTTCCTTTATTAGGTTCATAATCTTATTTTATATTTAGCTTAGATGAGATAAACATTTTAACTTATTTTTAGTTCAAGTAGAATTATGATTTGTTTTATATTATCTTATCTTTAGTTCAACGTTTTAGGATTTGTTTTCTATTATTTTTTTAATTCTTTTTAAATAGAAACACATGTAAAGGAAAAAAAAAACAAGTTGTATATGAATGAACCAAGTGTTTTTCTCTTTTGTGAGAGTTTCCCTTTATTCTTGGGTTAAAGAACTTTATAGTATTAGCTCTACCAACAAGTTGTAGTTAAGGTCATGCTTCTTTGATAACTTTGGTTCTTCCAACAAATTGTGGTTAGGATTAAGTCACTATTTTTATACTTTTAGTTGTTTTCAAGACATTGTATCATTTGGTATTAAAGCTTTGACTCTTGAATTCAGGTTTTATTTATCTTCTTTGTTTGTCTTCTTCAATCCTTTTTGCTTCCACTATTAGTTTTTTTCTTTTATTATATTTAGCCTTCTTTTGTTCTATTCCTTTTTGTTATCTTCCTTTGCGTTTCTTCTTTTCTATGCTCTTATCAAAGCTAAAACAAACAAAGAAAAACATCAAAATTCGTGAAAAAACGTGAAATTTGAAAAAATAGTTCATGAATGGTACTTAATTTATTGCTTCAAATTACTTACTATGCAATCAAAAGAATATTTCACACAAAAAAGTTTCAATTGATCTTATTACTTACAAAGTGTCAATGATATTCTTATTTATTTGTTGGTTCTATACGACTTCCTTTGATCTTGTCTCATTAAAAAAAAATCTTGAGTTTCTTCTTTATTTTGTTTTTATTATTTTTGTTCTCCAAATTATCATATCACCTTTCTCTATTATTTCTTGTTCTTTAGAATCATCCTTGAAGATTCTTACTTAAGAGTTCATAAGGTGAAGTTGAGTGGTAAAAAATAATAGTGGTGAGATTAATAAGGAGAAAATATCAATTTGAGCAAAAACACAGGTGAGTAAAACATACTTTAAGTCTAAACACATGAAATAGTATTCTGTAAGGATAATTTTTTTTTTTTCTAACTCAATTTTTACAACACGTTAATCATAAGTGGAGGAGACTCTGAAATGAAGTTGTTCAAGATCAATTAAAGGATCTAAATACAAGATTGGATGATTTACAATCTACTTCTAGGTTTATCACAAGTTTTAGGGGTGGTCATGAGAAGGAAGATTAGAAGTACTCAAATGGGAGAAATAGTGAAAGGAGAAGATGAGAGATGAACACCAAGTTGAGTTGACAACTACTTAGGTAATATTAAGATGAATATTCCTTCATTTAAAGAAAAGAATGATCATGAATTGTACTTAGAATGAGAGAGAAAGGTTGAAAATGTGTTTGATCGTCATAATTACTCAAAGGAGAAAAAGGTAAAATTAGCAAATATTGAATTTACTAATTATGCTAGTATTTGGTGAAATCAATTTTTCATTAGTTGGCTTAGAAATGGAGAGAGGCATATTCGTTAATGGGAAAAGATGAAGGTTGTGATGAGTGTGATAGATTACTACAAGGAGATGGAGATAACCATGACTAGAGCGAATGTTGAGGAAGACGAAGAAGCAACTATGAGAAGGTTTATTAAAGGTTTAAAGAAGGAAATAACTAATGTGTAAAGTAGCAACATTATGTGAAGATGAAGGATTTGTTGTATAAAGAAATTCATGAGGAAAGATAAATGAAGTCAAAAAGCTTTTCCAAATTTGCTTCATCTTCTAACTCTACATGGAAATCAAATTGGAAGAACAATAAAGGTGTTACAAATCCTTAAGATGATGGGAAGACAAAGTACTCAGTTTTTGTACTTGAAGGTAAAACTAAAAATTATACCTCTTCCAGATCACGTGATATCAAATGTTTAAGGTGTCAAAGAGTTGGACATATTGTTTCTCAATGTCTAAATAAAAATCAATGATTGTGAGGGATAATATAGAGATAGAAAGTGAAGGCTCAATTGATGATGAGATGCCATCATTAGAGGATTGTAGTAATGTTCAAGTTGTTGAACCTGTACATGGAGTTCCACTTGTTACAAGGTGTGCTTTTAGCATATAATCTAAGGAAGATGGAGATGTGGAACAATGCAAATATATTTTTCATACTAGATGTCACATAAATGACAAGGTATGTAACATGATTATTGATAGTGGAAGTTGTACCAATGTGGCTAACACCTTGTTGGTAGAGAAATTGAACTTGTCAACCAAAAAACATCCTAATCCATATAGACTTTAGTGGTTGAATGACTATGGAGATATAAGGGAGGCTAAACAAGTTATGGTTTTGTAACATCCTGTTTTTCATTTTATATATATATATATATTAGAATTTATAATTTTGATAATTAATTATTGAAGAATTTAGAATTATAAGAAGAAACAATATTAGAATGTTATTAAGAAAAGAAATTATAATTAGATCAAAACTTAAATTAATTTTTAGATTTTAAAAATATAAATTCAGAAACTATAGTCAATATTAATAAGATAGTTTAAATAGAATAAACTAAAATTAGTCAATTGAAGAATAAATAGGCAATTATAAAGAAAATATATTTAAGAATATTTTAAATAAGTATAAAGCACAAGAGATGAAGTAGAAATTAGAAAGATAAATTTCAAATAACAATCTGGATTTTTAGAATAAAAATTTGAATTTTATAATTAAATATATAAATTAAATAAACTAAATAAATAGATTTATAAATTTTATAAAATTAGTTTTGATAAAGAAAATATAGGAATAGGTAGAGAAAAATACAAAATAATTTATAGGAATTTTAGAAAATTTTAGAAGTAAAAAATAATAATTCTAAAAATAAAAAGAAAAAATAAAAGAAAAAGAAAAATGGGAAAAAGAAAGGGAAAAGGAGAAAACTTGGAAGGGAGGCTCGAACCCAAGTCTAAGGAGTAGCAAAACATGCTATCACTTGGGCTAGCTGCCTTGAGTCTTAGGCGCTTAAGGAAAGAAGAGAGAGTAGTTGTCAGTTAGACCACTAAGCTCATCACTAGTAACTTAGCAAAATAAAATGTATATATGCCTTCTTCATTTCCCTTCAAACCACCATGACACCTTTGTCTTCAACCTCGAGCCTTTATCTACCTTGTAGTCGTTCAACCTACCATTTGAGTTTCTCCTACTCAGCACACCTACGTCTAGCACCTAGGAATAAAATGGAGTAAAAAGGGCAGCGGGGTGGCTATATACGCACCTTCGAAATCAAGTTTCATATCATCAACCCATAATCCTTCTCCTTCTCAATTCTCCCTAAATTTTCATCCTCTTCGATTCTTTGTAATTCAAATAGCTTCAAAATAATCCCTACGACAATTCTGTCAAAGAAATTTGAAGAAACAACGAAGGAATCGTGAAATTGGATGAATGCCAAAGCTTTGCCGGAAACTGCATTTCTCTTATCGAAAAATTTTAAATTGAGGTAAGAGTTACTTTTTCTTCAAATTTGATTGCTAGAACTATTATAGGTTGTTTGAATTTGGATTTTTGAAAAATTAACACTCTCAAGTGAACGACTTCATGAAAAACAAATTGAACCCAAAACTGTAAGCTTTTGAATTCGCAGAAGCTTAATTCCCTCAGTTCATGCTATTTCTCGCCCAATTCTAAGTTGATTTAATTTTAGAGATGTTAAACAAACTAGTTAAGCTTCAATTTTTTCGAAATTGTTAAGCAACATGAAAAATGAATCATGGTTAGTTTTCACGTTCTGTTTTTCTAAATTTTGTATATCACAGTGATTAAACTTAGAAATGAGTTAGAAATGGAGGAATTCCAGTTACATATGTATTGAATTTTGCAAGATAAATTCAGAATAAAGAAACATAAGGAAAATTAAAAATTTAAATGGTTTCGAGCCAAATTGGAACCATTGTTTCAGGAGGTTGAAGGTGAAGTTGGTCAAATGACCATTGTACCCTTAGGGATGAAAATTGCCAAAATATCCCTAAATTAAAAATTTAAAAATTTACTATTTTTGCTTTTCTAATTCAGGAAAATAAAGATAACCAGGGTATTTTACATTTATACTAAGTAGATTTACAACATTCATAAAGTCAGAAATGTGATAAAAATTCATTAAAATAAATTTTTATGAAAAAGACCAAAATACCACTAGTTTAGGAATTTAAAATTGTTGTTGTTTTGTTATTTAAATTTAAGAGAAAGATAGCCCATGATATTTTACATTAATACTAAGAAGAATTACAACATTCATAAAGTTAGAAATACGACAAAGATTTATTAAAAATAATTTTTTGTTGAAATAACCAAAATACCCCTAGTTATTTTCTTTTTGAAACTTTGCAATTATGAGCAATTTTCTTGATTCAATAGGCTTGTACCCTTAGAAATCTGTCTTAATATAAGTGTTGACTTAAAAATGAAATTTTCAAGAAATTAAGATGACCAAAATACCCTTTTGATGGAGAAAATTATCAAAATACCTTTTTTATTAGAAAATATCCAAACTACTTTTAAACTGACATTTTAATATCCTATTTCATCTTAAATGGATAATAATTATTAATTATACATGTTATAATAATAAAATTTTAAATATAATCATAAAAGGATAAGTAAAATTACTAAAATACTCCTTTTTTTATATAAACTGAAAAAACTTGGAATTTTTAACTCAACTTTGAAATGACAAAAGATTATTCTCATAACCTCCTTTGATGATGTGTGTATTATGATTGTTAATATATCTAAATTTATATATAATCATGATTATTTGACTGATAAATGATAAAACTCAGTGGATAAACCCTAAGATAGTAGACAAGGAATTACGAAAAGTTTAATAAGTCTCTATGACATAATGATTCATCCCACATAATGATATTTGGCTAGAAAGAGCCAAAATGATTGATAAATTGGTCAATTGATATTATCATGAATGAATAATTTATATGAGATAGGATTTCACATTAGTAGATGTGAGTTGGATCTTCTACCTAGAGACTTGATCGAAAGAAGGTAAACAGTAGTCGTTAATAGTGATTCGTGTGAGATATAAGATTGGAGGAATGCAATGGGTTGACTATAGTAGGTATCTGAGGAATGTATGCAAGTTATGGAAGTTTTTGGGGGGTGTAAAGGCACTAAGTTTATGGGCTGCTCTAGAAAAGAGGGTTAAATTAAGCCGACTTCGCAACCTCGACGTCGCAAAGCATTACCAAGATCGGTGAAGAGTATCTGAGTCATGTACTAGATTAGAATATGTATTCTCGATCGTCACCCAAATTACAAATTACAAGATGAACAATACATTTCACATAAGCCCTCAAGAGTTAGTAGTGAGAGACACTGAATGACCCTAATACGCTAGTAATAAATTAATAGGACATGTGATAGTGAGTTGAGAGTAAACGTTAACTTTTATAGACATGCCATTGTATGTGTATGATGGAGAACAAGTGACTCATTCCTACAAAACTTACATTTTTCAGGAAAAGATGTTTGATGATTTCCATCTTTTGTTCCACTTATCCATCATGTCTCTCTATGAACAGTGGTTCAAAGATCCCCTGTACCAGTTAGACATCTACATCAATTTTGGTTGATTCACTTTCTTTCTAGCTGATGCTTACTTAACTGCTTCACCCCAACTAGATTGATCTTCCCATAATACTAACTCAAACCACACCTCCCTGATTCTCATATTCCTCACCTAGATTTGCTTCACACCCTTGACGAAGGCAGCAAAATAATCCTGACCAACCTTCCACTACCAACCCCACCCCCACCAATGGCTCCAAACCATCTATGAGGGAGGATTCATCAAAAGGACAAGATCCATCAAAGAACTCTAGGTGAAGGGAACAAGGAAGAAAAAGTTAAATTTTAGCTTTTGTGATGTGTAAACAATAACACTCTCTATTTGTAGTAATGTACATTAACTTTTGTTCAATGAAATAAGAGTTGGTTTTTCAACACCTTTATTCAAATAATAATAATAACATATAGTATATTAGTAAGAAATCAGGTCGTTACAGGTTTCATTATCCATTGGCAAATACAAAGACGTGGTTCTTTTTTATGTTGCACTAATGCATGTTGGACATCTACTTCTAAGGTATCCTTGGCAATTTGATAGAAAAGTCACACATGGTGACTACAAAAATAAATAAAACAAAATATGATTTATATGAGTAGTTAGTAATGTCATTTGGCTTAACTAATGCACCCAACACTTTCATTAGATTAATTAGCCATGTTTTGTGTTCTTTCGTTGGAAAATTTGTTGTGGAATATTTTGATGACATTTTCATTTATAGTAAGATCTTAGATAAACACATTGATCATTCACATAATGTCCTTAATGTTTTAAGAGAAAATAAATTATATGTCAATCTCAAAAAGTGTTCATTTTGTCTTGAGTCTGTTATGTTTTTTAGATTTATTGTAAGCTCTAAAGGAATAAGTATGAATGAAGAAAAGGTAAAGGCAATAAGAGAATGACCTACAACTAAAAATAAAAATAAGGTAAGAAGTTTTCATGATTTAGTAAGTTTTTATAAGAGATTTGTGAAGAACTTTAGTTTTATTGTTGCATCTTTGAATGAACTTCTTGAAAAGAATGTTGTGTTCAAATGGGATGATGTGCATGAAAAAGCTTTTAATTTGTTGAAAGATAAGTTGACTAATGCTCAATTTTAATAAAGCTTTTAAAATTGAATGTGATGCTTTTGGTGTCGGGACATCTACAATGTTAATGTAAGACTATAGACCAATTGCATATTTTAGTGAGAAACTTAGTGGAACAACATTGAATTATCATACCTATGACAAGGAGTTGTATGCTTTAGTAAGTGTAACATCCCAAATCCATATATAATATTAATTTCAAAGTTTACTTTTTATCATAGTATGTGGGTGAATGTT
>JAMLFT010012930.1:0-10101 GCA_026544285.1 Pachyrhizus erosus
AAGAATTAAAAAAAATAAAAATTTTAAAAGATTAAAATAAAATTTTCTTATTTTACATGAAATAAAATAATATTTAATTTTTTTAATTAATATATCTTGATTTTACTGTATAACATACGGATGATACATTAACATAGATTATAAGTTCTATCAAAATATGTACATAGATTACGTTACAAGTTTCGAATCTATGCCTCTGTATGACAATGAAAGAGATGCATCTTCCAAGAATGGTATAAATTCCTACCCAATTTGATAGAAAATTTTTAGTAAACACATTTATTTATTACACACAAGTTGTAGAATGCATCGACAAATTTGGACCATTCAATGGATTCCGAAGCAACAAAAATTCTTGGTGAGTAAAATACATCAACTTAAAATCTAAACTAATGTATAATTAATATTTAAAAAAATTACTTACATAATTTAATTATTTTATTATGGATTGCTTAAGAGGGAAGATGATGCTCCAAAGTTTGATACTTAAATTCCAAAGCAAATGAGACAGATAAAAAAAGAAAAATTTAAATCTTTAAAAAGTTTGTAGAAAATATAGATTATAGATTATATAATGATTAGGGAAATTTTGAGTGGGTGGGGGCAGCCAAAAATTGAGTTAAATTGGAAATGAGAAGAGTGGAAAGAAGATATGAGATTATGGCACGCAGTATATCGTACATTACGGGGTCGCAGCTTCTGTCTCTGAGGCACCATCCAAGCATCGCCATCGTCGATGTCAGGTAGCACTACCACTACTGCCACTGCTTTGTTTCCTTTCATTCTCTTTTGAATAATTGACTCTGTTGAATGGGTTTTGTTAAGGGATGATGAGAGGAGTTACGACGGACACATATCGGGGTCTCTTCATTACGCAAGCGACACTTTCTCCGATAACATCTCAAATCTCATTCAGGCAGTTAAAGGCAAAGACACCCTCGTCTTTCACTGCGCTCTGAGTCAGGTCTTGCATTCCGTTTCTCTTATTCCATATCATTTTCTTTTTTATTTAGCTTAGGACTTTGGTAATTGCTGCCCCAATTCTTCTAAACAAGATTCTCCATGCCTCAAGTCCAAAGGGATCTTGTACCAAGACTGTGTTAGAGATATAAAACCACGTTTTTAACTTTTACAAGGGTCTGTAGCTGTTGTGTCCTCAAATGTTAGCTTTTATTTTTTAGTTTACCACTGAATTTGCTTTTTTGTTGTAGTCAAACACACACACACACACAATTAGGGTTCAATGTCCATATATGGACCAGTTAATAGATGATATGAAGTATGGGCCAAAAATATGGAGAGTGTATTACATGAGAAGGATGGAAGATTGGAGATTTAGCTAGTCAGTTGTGATAAGCTGGCAGTAGTAAGCGGTCGGTGGGAATTGTTGAGAGCTCCCTGATCAAATGAATAGAGAAGCTGTAAACAGAAGAGGGGGAGAAAAACTGTTGTAAGGCAGAGAATCAGACTTCAGAGAAGCTCTGGTTCTTTGTAAGAATTGTTGATATTGAATTATGCTCTTTTCTTCCTTCTTGCAATTCTTTTGGGTTTGTGTCAATCTTCTTTTATTCTCTTTTTGACCGTTGGTTTCTAACATAGTAGTTTGATGCAAAACAAGTGTTTCAAAATAGGAAAGGAAGTTGGCTAAAAGAAAGCCAGCACTGAGGAAAGGAAACAAGCCTGCAATGGTTTCAGGGGACAAAAACTCCTTTCTTAAGAAAGAAAAATAAGGAATTGAATTTGTTGATATTGTCTTTTGTCTGTTTTTACCATCTTCCATTGGCTATGGCAAAGCGTGACATTGAATATTCTGTAACATATTCATTTTCCTAGGATGATCTTGTCATTTAGAATTTCAAATTATACATGATTGATTGATCAGCTTCTTATATGCATATGCTATAACATTTCTGAAATTCTTATAGAATTTCAAGAGTTATCAGAGAGCGTGATTTTAACGTTTCTCTTCATCTTATGTTACCATGCAAATTCTGCATTTGTGTTGGTTCCAAGATACAGTGGATATGCTTGACATTACCTTCTTATATTTAGCTTTGTAGTTATATCTATAAACCTAAGAATTCAACTTGACATGTCAGAAACAAGTTTTTACTGATTATGGCATTTGATCAACTTTTTGTATTGGGACATGTGTTTTCCTATACCCTTTTTGTATAATACCAGAATGTGTCTCTCTAAACTGAAAGTGGCATAAACTATTTTGTAGGTTCGTGGCCCAACCTGTGCTAGGAGGCTTGTCAATTATCTTGAGGAGAACAAGGAAGATACTGGGATAAAGAACATTATGGTCTTGGAACGTGGCTTCAATGGGTGGGAGGCTTCTGGTAGGCCTGTTTGCCGCTGCTCTAATATTCCTTGCAAAGGAGAGTGACAGCCTTAATCAAAGACATATCTGTGGTTGGATGGAATTATTATGGAGGCATATCATCTATATGCATGCATTTGTATACAAAATGTCAAAAACAGTAGGATGACCACTTGCATCATTATATCTAGGTAAAACCCTATATATCATAGGCAAACTGAATACCGTGTTTCTGTTTTGTCCATCACTTAATAATGTAAGAAATCCTTCGATTGAAATTGTGATGAATAACAAAGGTTCTCCTCTTTCTGAACTTCCCTAATATATTACATAACGTAATTTGATCAATGATTAAGGAATTCTGCTTTCAAAAATTTCATGGGCTAATCCTACGGAAGACTGTCATTTTGGAGACTTGGGTGCTCCGAGAAACTCAATTAAAATGGTCTGTAACAAGCTTGCTAAAATGAAAATGGATGTGCTCAACAGCCATATCAGTGAATCTCAAGGTTGTTGCATCATGGTGCAACATTTTTAGCCTTTGACATGCTATGAAATTCTGCTTGTGTTACATGTGGCAGCGAAAATAATCCTCAAAGCTGCATATAATCCTTAACTACTTTTGATACGTTTGAGTTACCCCGTTCACTAGCCTCAAGTACGTTTGCAATAGGATCTCACTTGATTACGCATTAAAATTGCAGTGGAATGAACGACACCGAACTTACAATGGGGATACAGACATGCGCTTTATCTTTGGTCATCAAAATCCTTAACATCCTCTTGGTCCTTTCTCTAATGCTGTTTGGAGGTGCTTACGAAATCCCTGTGTTCGTCTGGGTCTCTAATGCTAATACACAATGAAAATCCAAGCGACCTAAACAAGCTGTAAAACAGATACCAAGAATCATTATTGTTACATATCATAGCCTGTTGGGATGTTTGAAAGTCAAAATATGATCCAAAAACTCCAATATTTCAAAACATTAAATTCATCTTAAATACTCGGAGAACACTCTGTTTTCTAGAATGGTAATTCAGTGATATATACTTCTTTACTGTCCACAGTGAAAAAGTTGAACAAATGGTCAAAGGGAGGAAAAATAAGAAAAGTTAATTACTATAAAGTGAAAAAACTTATCGTAAATCGGCCTATTAGCTCAGTTGGTTAGAGCGTCGTGCTAATAACGCGAAGGTCGCAGGTTCGAGACCTGCATGGGCCATTTCATTTTTATTTTTATTTTATTTTTTCCATTTTTTTTTATAAATTGACCATTCCATATTTGCCATTCTACCTTCTTCGCAACTGACATAAACTCCAACCATCCGTCCAATATGGTAATGCCCATACTCTGATTTTTGTTCGAATCATCTTTTTGGTTCTAAAATTATGCTAATTATTTGTAATGTTATTTGATTTAGGTTTGCTTGGGTTGCTTATTGCCCCTTTTCCTTGTCCCCATTATCAACATATTGCCTATTCTCTTCTATTATGTTATGGTAAGCGCATCCTTTGCATTCTTTTTTGTTTTAACTCTCTCTGGTTCCACAGATTTCACAAATCTATTTCTAGGCATAATATTCTTGTTCTTTAACAAGATTTTGAATTCGCGGCCAATTCCCAATTCTAGCCAACCCTATAACCTTGATTTGTTTAATACAAAATATGAACAAGTCATAAACTTAATAGTCATTTCAATTCAACCACCACTTAGGCCAAATTGCAAATCAAGGGATGGCTTTTCTGGTCATAGTGTAGGGTTTCAGATTTCATGTACTGCTTTTGATTATTACGCAAACTTGAAGGAGGTAATTTGTATTGTACCTGCTAAACCTATAGGAGAAAATTAGAGCAATTTTATCACTCTTGATTCTTTCTCTCCCTTAATAGGCATGCATCATCTGTGGTTTCTCAACTTTATAAAATTTTCAGGGAAAAGTCTATAGGCTTTTCGGATGGGAGTACAGAAAACCAGAGACGGTTCCTCCAGCATGTCCATACAAGCCTACAATCAAAAGAGATAGTAAAGTAAGTGAATACTTGTTTTATTGTTAAATTATCAAATGAACAACTATTAAGTGTATCTTAGCTTCATTTGCAAGCTCTTGCATTATTAAAATTAATAACTGGGACTGTGATCATTTTTTAAAGAATTTAAGAAGTCATTTTTTTTCTTTTAGTTTTTGGGGCTTCATTGGAAAATCAACATCATCTCTTGAATCGATGTTTCCAATTACCATTCTTAGGCTTACAGTAAACCTCCCAGATAACATGATACCTTTCTCTGTTTGCTCACTGCCGAGTCCTAATCAAAGTTAATCCCTCGCAATTTTTTATGTACTTTGGGCCACCCCCTTCTGGTTTTATAAAATGTAGGAATAGTAAAGGTGAATACTACTAGTCAAGGAAGCCTAGATGAAGGTGATGTGAACATCCATTGAGTAAAAAGCGTCCTTCTAAACTATCCAAGCACCAAGCAGTCATAGATTTGGTGAATCACAACATCCCAAAAAGAATCAGCACTAACCATTGCCAGCAAAAGGAATTCCCAAGTAACAAATAGGCTGCTGAAAACCTAACAACCAGCCATAGCTTATTGGGAGAAATAACTTGATTATCACGTTCAAGCCAGCCTACCCCCCATTCTTAGCCCCAAGTTAGTCTTCAAACCATCTAACCAAAGATGACCTCAAAGAACATAATAATGAGAAGAAAACTCACAAGGGTAAAAATATACTCATTTACAAATTGTATCACCAGCAAACTTAAATTAGACCATAACAGACCTTTAAAGAGATTCCTGTCCACAACCTTGACATGGCCAACTTAGAACATCAGTCACTAATGTAAATAAGATTTGGTTGCTTTGTAAAAACCACTGGGAAAGTAGCAGCTGAGAAGCAGGCAGAAATCCACGTTCTCCATCTAGAATTGACACCCTGTCTATCAAGAACTTTGTTTAAGAAATTTTTGACTCGATCACAAGCTTCTCAAGACCTTGTTCTATGTTATCTGATTGACTAATGTTATTCTTGGAGAGTGACTGTGTGTAAGACATCATCAGATAGTTTCTCGAAAGGGGAGAATATGTTTCTTGAAAGTTTTTAAAAAGATATACATATTTGATTCAACTAACAAGAGCTCTTGGTACTTATCTTTCTAGAGAGAAGGAATCTGTATCAGTATTCCTTTTGATTTTGGTCTGAATAATGTCTAGCTTTATCAAGAGATCTTTTTGTTCTATACGTCTTGTATTTGCTATTTGTTGGAGTTACTGATCTTTCAGTCCTCTATTCGGGTGTTTGCATCATGAATGCGATGCATAATGTTTATGTTAGCACGTGTGCATCAGTGCATGCCTACAAACGCATGTTGGTTTAATGCTTTAAACTGCCTTGAAATATAAATTGTACAAATTATAGCAGGTCGAAGCTGATGCTGTACCAGCTCCAGTAGAACCTGTTGAACCCAGAGGAGTAGATGTCAAGCAAGACTAATCTGGGGTAGCTACTCTGCAATAGAATTTGAGAATAGGGTACGATCAAATTCAAATCCCATTCGGGTGGTTTGCGCACGTAACTTATATTATTGTTGTTGTTATATCGTTGTTATAAAAACATAATCTACAGGGTCTGCAGTAGTTTATAAGTTAACAAAAAGATTGTTATCCAAAGTTTTTCTGGTTTGAAAATGAAAGACTATTCCTGTATAACTACAAAGTCATTATAAACTATATAAATTATAAGTTTATAAATATCCTTATTTGATTTGATCTGCTAAATAAGTTGCATAAGAAAAGAAAGGGTCGAAAGTTTTATTTGACACCCCATGAGAATAAATTTTTATTATCAACTATTAAAAAAATAATCTCTCTTCCTCACTGTGTTTGTATGGTAGCCTGTAAATTCGAAAGCAAAACGCTTTATTTAGTTATTTTTTTTTCTGGAAATGACATGAAAGGGAGGTCTGTTGAGCCTTTGCACTCATTTTTGAAGTCCTAAAATAGTTGGATCCAAGTTCAACGCTACCCCTTTCACCTGCTAAGAGACTAATACAGGGTCAAACGATAAGGTTATTAGTTACGATACTAAACCCAAATACTATGAGTGCTTGACTAATCAATTAAGATTAATTTATGATTTTATACTTGATTGCTTTTCCTGGCTGCCAAGGAATACTATGATTGTGGAAACATTAAGTTACGAGCTGCGCAAATAATTGGATGTCATATATTTGATTGTTTATTTGTTCCATACATCTTATCTACATCAAGCCAATATAATTATTCTGTATTATACATCCTACTACACCAGTTTGGGAGTTCTATAATACATGTTTAATTATTTATTTAGAATTGTGCGTAATCTCTACCGGCTTCAATATTTATATATTGACCATTGTCATTGAAAGTCGAATAAAAATTATTGACATGTATCACACATAGATATACAGGTAATAGTGTATATAAATTAAATTCTTATTTCTTTTATTTTAATAAATAAATAAATAATATATGTATTGACAATATGAAAGTCTTTTATACTAATCATCTAATCATAAGTTATCATGTATTAAATTTGTTTCTTATATAATAGTTACTTTTAAAGTAATATTAAGGATGATTGTTTTGTTTTTTTTTAAATCAGGTATTCTTTAACAGAGAGTGAAGAATTAATTTTTCATATATATAAAAATGTCAAAACTTTTATATTGACAGTACATACTTATTAAATTCATTTTTTTAATTAAAAATATTTAATAAAAATATCACTCTTTAATATACCCTCAACCTTTTGGTTTTGGTGAGATATGTTTTCCCTTTTTCAAATTGGTTTTGAAAATTGTCAAAGATGACTAGCAGTGCATATGTTCGTCCTAAAGTTTGAATATCATAATCTCGAAATGTCATAATAGGGTAAGAGAAGCATAGAATAAAAGTAAAAAATGTATTAAAAAAATGACATCCTTGCCTTTTCCAATTAAAGTTAGTCAAGCTTTGACTGAAATTGCTTGGAAGAAGAAGCTACAGTAAAGAGCACGTTAGATGGTGATTCTTGGCGACAAAAGGCAAGGAGTGAATAGAAGAAAAAGGAACCATCAAAAGTCATTAGTCCACAAATATGATAGAAGCTTGGAAATTTCAAGATTATCAGCTATGATCCATAGATACGATATGCGTATGGATATGTAAATACGGCAATAGGATTATTTTAAAGACATATAATATAAGATACGATACCCAAGGAATGAATAGTTTGATTTTTATTTATTGTGCATGTAAAAATTTTGTCCTTTTAATTAATTAGGAATTATTTTAAATATATATTTTTTAATTATTATCAAAATTAATAAATTTATCATGTATGATAATTTGAAATTGGATAATAATGTAAAAATTATTACAGATTAGTTAAATTTTATTTCAGTATGTATAAAATTCACAAAGTATGATAAATATATAATTCTTCAAATTTAGATTAAAAGCATGTTTTAGACATTGTTAAATAATTTATAATTTGTAATTATCATTAATCGCCTTTTGTTGTTTACAAATAGAAATAACTAGTATTTTAACATATAAGATATGGGCAATTTTCATATTATATTAACATTTTAAGAAAGCTAAAAAATTTAAGTATAAAAAATTATATATTTTAAAATTCAAATAAACCCATTCAAAGGATAGGGAAACTTTTCAATTTATTAATTATTTGCTTATTATAATTTAATATAAAACAAAAAAAGTCGTTTGAATAATATTATATGAAATAAACAGTGGTAAATTTAAATATTTATATTGATAACAGGCCTTCTAATTATTAATAATTTTTATATAAAATTAAAATTGAAAAAAAATAAAGACAAAGAGATAAGGAGAGTGAGGAAAAAAAACTTTTCTACTCTCAAACGTGAAACCTCAGTGAATATGAGTGAAAGTTATGCTCAAACGAGAGAAGAGAAAAAATATAAACAGAAACAAATTGAAAAAGTAAGAAAGACGAGAGTTTCATTCTCTAATGTGTGCATTTTGATTATATATAAATAGTAAATCGATATAAATTTCATTTATTTCCTTGAATGTGAAGAGGACAATTTTCATTTTTTTTTTATAAAGATAACATGTTTTTATTTTCATAAATTTCTTTTTTTTCATGTTTTTATCTTACACAGGTTTTGTTTTTTAATCTTATACATCTTATACAATTTTTTTTATGACATATATAAAAAATTTTAAATACACACATTGAAAAAAAGAAAAATCACCTATGCCGGTGTCAAAAATGTATATAACCCGGAAATATGAAGCTAAAGAAATTTGTTCACATTTCGTAGGTTCACTAAAAGAAATTTGCTTCACATAATTGAAACGTGAAATTGAATTTCAAATCAACGGATTAGAGAAAGAGGAAAACTTTTTAACACAAAAAATATGATTCAAGTTTTGTGTCAAATCAGATACAACACAAAATGCAGAAAACTGTTAGCCTCTCCTAACGCGGTGAACCAATATTTAAATGTCTGTTGAAAAAGTTATTCGCATTTAATATTTGATCATGTTTTAAATAAGGTTGTTTTTAAATAAAGATTCTTCTAGGAAATAAACAAAAATGGAAAAAACATGTTTCATTTTTTCTCTGACGTGTGTTGTATATGATCATTTGAGAAAACTTGTATGTCAGTTTCAAATTCATCATTTTCTTAACTATTCCTATTGAATAACATTTTTGTTTTAAAAAATGTTGATAGACAAAGATGATAAGGTGGATAGCTGATTAAAAAAGCTAATATTTCAAATTATGACAAAATAATACACGTAAACGTCTAATGAAAGTTTAATCTATATAGTTTTTTTTTAAAAAAAAAGCATGGCACATAGGGTAAATTTAAATATTAGATGAAATTTACAGAAAAACAAAGGAAGAATAGCAGTAGCCATCTAATGGTGGTTGTTAGGAGTTAAGATGCACTTGAGCCAATTCTCTCTCTATTTTGCAATGAGATACTGTATTAATATAATTAAATTTCCTATGGCAATAATTTATATCATTTATATAAATGATTATTATATAACATAATTTTTATTTAGATATAGTATAGTATAATAATAGAAAGAATATAGATAAAGTTGCTTAGGAATTAAAATTATGAAGAAGACAAAGCATGGTGTTTCTTATAAGTTTCCTCCCGAATGGGAAGTGGGTGCCTACTTTGTTTCTTATCCACAACAGATACGACAATGGAATCTACTCATTTTTTTGGTACATAATGGAATCTACTCTTAATAATTACTTACTTGATTGGATACTTATTTGAGCACTTCAATAATAGCATATTTTATTGTTCATGTCTTGACACTGGTTGCTTCAATGATGCGTGTGGAAAATAGGGATTCAAGATTCCAAAAGTTGGATTTTACATCTTAAATTCATTATTAAAAGTTGACGATGATTGAATGGTCGTAAAATAATTTGACACAAAATTGCATCCATAAAAGATTAATTCTAATCAATTGTTGTTGTTCAGCACTATCCCCCTTTTTGTTTTTCTATTCACAAAAGCATTTTTTTTTTTTTGGATAATCGTATTTAATACTTCTACTGTTATTTTTAATTGTCAAAATTTTTAATTTTTAATTTATTTATTGTTTTTTAAAATTAAGATGATATTATTATTTTCTTATCGACTATATTATTTTCTTTTTATTTAATATTTAATTAATTTATACATATATTTATCGTAGAGTAAAAATAAAAATAAAAACAAAAAATTTATA
>JAMLFT010012931.1:0-10100 GCA_026544285.1 Pachyrhizus erosus
AAATTTTTATTTAAGTAAGGGTATTTTGGGTATTTTGTAAAAATAATTTTTATTTTTACAAATTTCAGAAAAATAATACTTATACACTATTCCTCTCTTATTACTTAGTCTTGGAGTAAATTTTCATATTTTTCTGAGGTCATTTGAGGCCTGAAATAATCAAAACAGTTTTAAAAGAAAATTTAGAAAGGGAGGGGTATTTTGGTCATTTGGTCATCTTCAACCTCTAGACAAAATTTTCGAACCAAAAATTCAAATTTGGAGTTTTCTAATCTAGACCAAATTAGGCTTAATTCTTTTCATAGAATCCTTCCTTGGGTTAATGCGACCCTATCTTGAGTGTCAATTTGAACTCAAAGTCTCTCTAATGGTCAATTGAAGAAGGTTTTTCTTTTGGTCAAAAATGGAGGTTTCCTCTTCGATTCTAGTGATTAATGGAGTTTTAGAACTTGTAATTAAGGAAAAATGAAGTATACATAATATAGAAGAGTTTTGTGAATTAAATTAGAAGAAAAGAAGACTTCTTCTACCTTAATTAAGAGTTTGGATTTTCCTTCAATGGAGGTTCGGGTTCTTCGTGTTCCTGGGCTTGTTCCTTAGGGTTATTCCTCCTAAAAGGTTTCTAGACACTATGCGAAGCTAATGGGATTAATTGGAAGGAATTTGGTGGCTCAGAGAGTAAATTCGAATGAGAAATTTCTTCTGCATTTTTTGCATTTTTGAGCTTCTGGTTATGACTATTTATAGCCTCCCGCCACTGCCTACGGTGGTTATTTTATTTGTTTTAGGCCTAGGGTAGGTTTGATGAGTCATGGCAGTCGTAGTCTGAGCTGGGGCAGCAGTTAGCAGAGTTTTCGAAATTCGTCCATGGCGGTTTGCAGAAGGTTGAAGAAGATGACTAAAAAAAGTAAAGAATAAAAGAAATCTAATTTGAATGAATATTAGCGATGGGCCTAGCAGTCTAATGGCAAAATGGCACTCTCCAAAACTCAAAACGCGCTAAGGGGTCAAGGGTTCGAGTCTCAGCCATCCCCCTTTTTTGTTTTTTTTTCGTTTTTACTTTAATTTCCTACGTGTTTATACCTTTTATTTCAAATGCGTGTTTGAATTACTGTCCACGTGGGTAGCTCAGTTGGTTGAAACGCTGCGTTTCAACCCTGAGGTCTTGGGTTCAAGCCTTGACAGGAGCGCTTCTTCCTTTTTTTTTTCTTTTCTCCTTTTTCTGTTTTTTTTTTCTTTTATTTCTATTATTTCTTTTTCTTTTTTTTCCATTTTTCTATTTTTAATTTTTATAAATTCATTTTAACTTCTAAAATTTTTGGAAAAATTCCTATACATTCTTCTCTCAATTATCTTTATTTATGTAATTTTAAAAGTAAGTAATAAAATATTTTTATATAAAATTTTAATTATTTAAATATTAATATTTTTTTGTTAATTAGAAAACTTCTGGAATTTTTTTTTTCTTATTTTCTTATTCTCCTATTCCTGTTCTAATCTTCTTGATTTTTAAATTCCCAATTCCTTGTCTTTTCATATATTTTATTTACTTGTTAAAGTATATATTTGATTTTATTTTTAATATTCCTTAATTTGCCAAATAAATTTCCTATTATCTAACTAACTACTTTATTGATATTTGAAATAATAATATTTTTATTAATTTGGAAAATGGGATGTTACAAAGATTATGGGCTAGGAGAAGTTTGAGTATGTTGTTGTGGTGAAGGAACACCAATGAATCTAGGTGGTGAGGTCTGAGATAGAATCACAGGTATATCTATGTGATGAAACTGTCGAGGAACTATGATGTTGGTAGGCGTAAAGGCAAACCTAACATAGCCCATAAAGGTATCATCTCGGAAATTTTTATCGTAAGTCTATCTCATTTCTAATGGTATTATCGACAAGTGAAATAAAGGTTGAAATTTTGTTACCATCTCTATTTGGAAAAAGGTGGTGGTTGTAGGAGTGAGTCATCTATCCTTAAGCAAACACATACATATATAGAGGGTTTCTACCTAATGTAGAATTTCACCTCATCATAACATTTCTAATTAGGGATTCTACTAGGTTTAGGGCCCTTCGTAGCCTCCAATACTACTAACTCCGAGAAGACTTACACGAGCGTGTAAAAAATAGTCCAAATTTGCAATTTTAGGTTAACGATCAAGAATACATATCTTGCCTGATACTAGGTTCAAGATATTCTCAACTAAATCTTGGTAATGCTCCACTTTGTCGGGGACGCCAAGCAGGTTCTATGACACCCTCTTCACTCTAAGTGGTTCACAACTTGGCACCTTATCTACCCTCAAGGTCTCACCAAATCTTGCGTGCATTCCTCAAGTACCTTCTGTGGTAAACCTTTGCATTCTTCATTCTTATTTCTCACTTGTTAGGGTTTTCAACCCCATCTACCTTCCTTATTTCATCTATCAACTCTACTATCAATCCTATCTTGGTACTGATGACATGGTCAGATATCTATGGATAGCATCCATCTTTAATCTTTATCTTACAATAATTCTATAATTGTCATCATTGTTTGAGTATTTCTTAGTTTATCTTCTACCCTATGGTTATTTTGGTTATTTATTGTCGAACATGGACAATTGTCATGAATATATAACCTCTATCAATAGTAGAGGTAGTATATCACATTTCTAATAACAATTCATCACATATATGACATAGGAAATTAAAACCATAATCAATGATCACAACAATTACACAACATATCAAATAAGAGGTCAGGGCAGAATGGTAAATTTTCACTTCTTCTTTCAAAATTTCTTCTTAAGTAGATATTTATATTGTAAAGGTATATTAAAAAGGCATTGAATCTTTGCTTGAATAATTTTGGAAAATTTTTCTACAAAGGTGCATTTTAGTATTTTTTTTTTCTCTTAAGAGGGTGCTATGGTCATTTCATAAAACTTATTCCTTCAGAATTCCTTATCACATTGCTGATTATTATGATATCATAAAAATTATTAGGGAATACTTAGACTATCTTTCCCTAAATTTAGAATGACCTAAAATGGTGATAAATTCTTAGTTTATAACACAAGGGTATTTTGGTCATTTTAAGGTACAAATTTATTTTCTAAGGATTTTCAAATTCTAAGAATAATATAATTAATCTAGCTTCACACATGAAATTTATGACAATATTCCCCTAATTTTTATTAATAAAATAGTTTAAAAATTTTAATTTTTACAACCTAGGGGTATTTTAATAATTTTCAAAAAAATAAGGTTAATATCACCTAAATCCTTAGAAATTTGTTTTAGATCTTAAGTATGGAAGTATAGATACTTTTTGTATTGTTTACAACAATTTAAATAGAGAAAACAATAAATAAATTTAAAAAATTCTACTCAAGGGTATGTTGGTAACTTTTCCTACCTAGGGGCAAAATGGTCATTTGACCTTTTATTCATCTTCTTCCTCCTTCAGTTCCTGGTTTTGGCATGAAATCATGTTTGAATTTCACCATTCTTTTCCCTTTTCCTTTTGGATTATTTTCTAAGCCTACTTCGTTCAATTTCAATAGATAATCCACAAAATTGAAGGTTTTTGTGGAGAACTTCGAACTATTCGTCATCCACGAAAGAACAAAAACTGAACTTTAGCTATCCATTCTAATTCCTATCTTTCTCCTGAATTTTTAATGAATTTCCTACTCAAAATGGTTCGAGTATCCTTGCCAATGGTTTATTTTTCCTAAAATCCTACTAATTGGAAAGAATTAAAGAAATTTAAATTCCTAGAACTCAATTTTTTGAGAATTTCAATCTTAATTTGTTTTTTAGAATTTCGTTGCTTTCAGAGTTTCATTTTCTCACAAAATCAAATTCACACATATTATAATGTTTCTAGCAATCAAATTGGAAGAAAAGATAACTCCTTCTACCTTACTTTTGGATTTTCTATGAGTTTGTAAACTATTTCAGAGAAGCTCTGGTGATGATGCAAAAACTCGATTCCTTTTGCCTTTTTCGAAATTGATTGCACCCGAATTAAGCTTAGACCATGATGAAGGTGTCTAGGATTCGATTAAGGACAAAGGAGCTTGATTTGTGGGTGAAATCAAAGGTTCAATTCCTTTGTTGATGTATAGGCAGTTATAGGGTGGAGGGAGTTAGAGAAGTATGGTTTTTTATAGGAGAAGCGACTCAAGGAAGGAGATTATGAAGCTGCTTCCATGGCAGTTAGGCATCTAGAGAAATTTTTAAGTATCTTTTATTTGTAAAAATAAACAACAATGGGCTAGCGGTCAAATGGCAATCCCTGCATCCTAAACTTACCTTCGACCCTCGCATTCCTGCCTTCAAGTTTGCCCTATACCCGTTTTTGCATTTTGCATTTTATTTTCATTTTTACCCAACATTTTTTACTTCTTACACTATTTGGGCCGCTGTTTTACTACCCAAAATGGGTAGCTTAGTTGTCTAAGCTCCATCTCTACTCTCCGCTTCACAGGGCCTGGGATCGAATCCCAACCCTGACTTTTTCCATTTTCTTTTCTTTTTCCTATCTTTTCTTTTTCTTTTAATTTTTACCATTTATATTTTTTATTTCTAAATTTTTCCAAAAATCTTATAAACTCATTTATATTTTTCTCTCACTCATTTTAAATTTCTTTTCACCTAATCTTTATTTTATTTGATAAAATTTATTTACTTTATTTATAAAAATATTTATTTATTTATATTTAATTCATCAAAATTTATTTTTAATTCTTGAAAATTTGTATTTTGACTTTCTCATTTTTATTCTTTCCTTCTTATATTTTTATTTTATCTAAAATATCAAAAATCTATGTTTTATTTAATTTATATTTTAATCTTAAGTTCATTTTAACTTAATTGAGTTTAACTAGAAATCTCTTTCTCTCTCTCTCTCTCTCTCTTGTAATTACTATCTACTAGATAGTATCTTCTCCTAGAATCTAAAATTCTAAGTCCTATTTCGCTAACTAAAATATTAAAAATGTAGAAGAGATAATTTTCTAATTTCAATTTATAATTTTACTATGTCAAAAATAGGACGTTACAATAATTCATTTAGTTTTATTTAGAATCTTTTGCATACTCTATCCTGGTTATTGAATTCTAATATAAAGAGACTTTTTTTCCATTGTGAAAAGCATCCAATTGAAAGAGAGAAAACAAAGCATCCAAGATAAAATCATTGGTGCACTCTTTCTATCTCTTAACTTTTTATTTTATTTTTATTTTTATTTTTGCATAAATTACATTAGATTTTTGTTATTTTAATTTATCTCTTCATCTTTACGATTCTTAGGCATTAAGGGCTAAGCATGAAACATTTTAAAGTACTCAATTCACACCTTCTTAAGTTATTAAGTTTACTTTTTTAACTAGTGCTATGAATGTTTGACTCCTAGGTCAAGCTTAACAACTTCAAAAGGAGCTTAGCATTGGTAACACTTTTTTGTAATATTGTGACTTTATAAATTGTGCTTCAACCACTTATTTTTCAAATAAAGAGTTTTTCAAGATCATTGAATACAAAATTGTAGCATCCTCAATTTTTAGAGAATAGGAAATTCAATAAATTAAAATAATTGATATTTTTATTTAATAATTATCTAAGAAATAATGTTTAACCAAAATTAAAAATAAAATATTAAAAAATAAATAAATATTTAAAGCAATTTAATGATATTTTAACCACTTAAAATAGTAAGAAAAATATAAGGGAGAAAAATAGGAAAAAATCAAAAATCAAAAATAGATAGAAAATGATAAAGTTGACCAGAGTCAACTCATTAATGACATTTATGTAAATATTAGATAATCAGGAAAAAATAGGTTAAGCTCAAACTAGAGTTAACTATGCTAATGCACTATATTAGTGATTTCAAGACTCATTTACATGAAAATTGGGTCATAAGCCACCCTTAAGCTTGGCTCACCATTTAGAGGCTTGATTAGGGATCGTAATCACGTAATTAGACTAATCTTGGCCTAGTATGGGTCTTATAAAGGGTCCCATAACGCAGTTGGACTCACATTCTCTCCCTTGCATAGTCAAGCTTCTTTCTCCTCCTTACAATAGATTATTTTGTTGCTTTCCAACCACCATACCTCCTAACCCATCTACCTCTTCTCCTACCTCTCCTCTTAAGGTGGGTGAACCTCCTAAGCCTTTGCAGTTCATGTGGCAACCACGCAAAGGGGAGAAGTGTGGTTGGTTATTGTCGGAACAACACCTACAACCTGTAACATCCTATTAAAAAATAAAAACTTAATAAAATAAAATAACTTTGATATTAATAATTAAAATGAGAAGATGAAAAGTTAAAAAATAAATAATAAGAAATTATAGTAAGCATAATTGTTCTTGAAATAGTATTTATATTTATCCTTAGTAATAATGATGGTATTATGTGTGTTTGCGTTTAAATTAAAATGTTTTTGAAAATTAATTATTGTTGTAATAATTGTTAGTGTAATGAAAATTTATTAATTAATTAAAAGGAATAATAGCCTAACTACAAAAATTAAGAAATGCTTTAACTTTAGATAATTAGTAGATATAGATATGAATATATACATGTGAATAGAATTTTAAATTTAAGTGTAAAGAGAATAATAAGATAAAATAAACACACACACACACACACACATATATAATAAACTAATTAAGGAAAATATAAATATATAAAAATATATAAGTGGTAGAAAAACATGTAAAAATAAAGGAGAAAAGCATAATTGTATTTTATGATTTTTAGAATAATTAAAATCTAGAAATAATATATATATATATTAAATAAAGGTAATGGGGAGAAGCCAAAAATGAAAAAAGAGTGGTTAGGCAAATTCGAACCCAAGTGCTAGAAAGGAAGGAGCACGCCTCGAATAGTTGGGATAGGAACCAAAGACCTCATACCCGGGTCTAGTCCAATTTCTATAACTCTATATAGAATGTCCCCGAAGGACTTAGCAGAAGTAAAAAGCTAGTTGGAGGAATTGTTGGACAAGAAATTCATCAGGCCAAGTGTACCACACTAGGAAGCACCAATGTTACTAGTAAAGAAGAAGGATAGAAGCATGCAATTAGGCATATAATATCGTCAACTAAACAAGGTCACTATTAAGAATAAATATCCACTTCCTAGGATTGATGATTTCATAGATCAATTGAAGGAAGCTCAAGTATTTTCCAAGATTGATCTATGGTTGGGATACCACCAAATTAGGGTGAAGAAGGAAGACATATCGAAAATGGCGTTTTGGATGCACTATAGGCACTACGAGTATCTAATTATGCCTTTTGGAGTGACAAATGCCCCTGCCATCTTCATGATTACATGAACCAAATTTTCCCTGAATATATGCATTAGTTCTTAGTAACTTCACCAACAACATCTTGATATACTCTAGGACCCTATATGAGCTTGTCGAGCACTTGAGGATTGTGTTACAAATATTGAAGGAGCGATAATTGTATGCAAAACTCTCTAAGTGTGAGTTCTGGATGGAAGAAGTGAGTTTCCTAGAACACATGGTCTCTAAGGAAGGGATTGTTGTGGATCCAACAAAAGTTGAAGTAGTTACGTAGTGGAGCCCTCCCACAATCATCACAAAGATTAGAAACTTCTTTGGTTTGGCAGGCTATTATAGGAAGTTCATTGAAGCATTTTCTAAATTAGCCTTACCTCTAACCAAGCTAACAGGGAAAGGTCAAGCCTTCATTTGGGATGAGGCGTGCGAAAACAACTTCCAAGAGTTGAAGAAGAGGTTGATCACCATACCTATTCTAATTCTACCAAATCTAGAGAAGAAGTTTGATGTATAACACCTCGTGCCAAGGCTTAGGATGCATGTTGATACAAGAGAGAAGAGTAGTTACTTATGCTTCAAGGCCGCTGAGATCTCATGAAGGAAACTACCCATCCCACTACTTGGAACTAGCTATAGTGGGTTTTGCATTAAAGATCCAGAGGCGCTATCTTTAAGGATCAAATTTCAAGGTATTTTGCGATCACAAGAGTTTACAGTACTTATTTGATTAGAAGGAGCTAAATATGAGGTAGAAGAGATGGATGAAGTTTCTAAAGGAAGCAGTAAATCATTACTTCTGTCAACATTGATGGTAGAGGAATTACAATTGATTAAAGATTTCAAAAACCTCAACCTAGCTTGGAGGTACGTTCTAGAAGCTTATACATGCGAACCTTGAAAGTTACCAATGGAACAAGTTAAGAAGGAGCAGTCGGAGGACTGGTTCCTACAAGAAAGATTAAGCTTGGTGAGTGAAGACAAAGAAAAAGAGTTCTAGCTAGGCACTGATTAGGTGATTTGTAAAACCCTATTCATTTTCTCAATTTATTTAATATTTTGTAATTCAAAATAAATGATTTATTTTAATTTGAAAATAGTAGGGTGAAATAACCAAAGATTGCATTCCTCGAATTGATGTAAATATTCTCCCTTAATATTAAACACATGTCAGATATTAAACATCACACAATAAGGAGGACAAACCCATTTAGCTTAAAAAGTAATAATTTGAATTTCAAGTTATACATATAACGATGTAACAAAAAACATTAATTGTCTCATTTTTACTGGCTAAGATAACATAAAAATAGCTTTTAATCAAAATTTAACTAGTAAACTCTTATAGAAAGCTTAATCAAAACATTCAGAGGGATCTTCTTCCTCTAACAATTCCTCCCTTCCTTCTTGATTGTTATTTCCATTAGGAGCTAAGCTTGCTAGTGGATTTGGATTTGACTGGGGTTTAGTGTGTTTGGGAGTTACTGGAATATTAGGCGAAACTCTGGCATATTTGGGTGGTAGTCTCTATGTCAGGATGATAGGTAGGTCTATGTGAGATAATTGCCTGTGAGGTATGACATTAGTGAACATAAAGGCAAATCTCACATATCAAGTAAAGGTGTCGTTTTCAAATAAGGGGTCGTAAGTCCATCTCCCCCCTAGGGGTATGATCCTTAAATGGAATAGGGGATTAAACTTTTCGGCCATCAGTATTTGAAAAGTGAGGTTATAGGAGTAAGTCATCTATCCTTATTGTGTTCTCTCATCTCACCGTATTGTGTCTACCTATGTTTCCTAGTCATAATATGGCCCTTTGTTGTCTCCAATTTTCTAACTCCAATAAGACTTACACGATACATCATAATTTCCCCTTATTTTTCATTTTGGATGAAGATCGGGAGTATATATCTTGTTTGGTACATCGAATCAGGATACTCTGAACCGAATCATCATAACGATCCACTTTGTCGAGGATGATAAGCCGGTTTCGTGAAATCCCTCTATCTTACAATCGTTCACAACTTAGCACCTTATCTACCCCTAAAGACTCAACCGAGCCTATGTACATTCTCAAATACCTTTTGTAATCAACCCATGCAGTACTCCAATGTTATTTCTCACACAAATATCCCTAATCGACAACCTCCTCCAACATTCATGAAAATTAATTTTCTTGGTACTTAGCTCAATTTCTGAGGTAGCATTCCCTCGATCAAATTTTTTCACATCAAGAGACTGATTATCATTGTGTAGGATCAAGTATTTACCTTTATCCTCACCCTTATCAAAATTTCTTTTTGATGACCATTTAATATTTTATGATCTACACAAGTCGTATCTCATCTTCTATCCTAGGGTTCTTTTGCTCAAGTTTTGTCTTCTAAAGACAATCACTTTAGAACTACATTATGTAATTCCTCTATGGTCAGTAGAAGAAAACAATCAATCTTAACAACTTTAAATATTAATTCCATAATAAACAGTAATAGTCAATAGTATAGAAGGATGAGATTATTTTCTCATATTTTACTGATTTCATACATTAAATAGACATTCATAATGATGTAGTAAAAGAAAGAGAAATATTTTGATGTAAACATTTAAGAAAAGTGAATGAAAATTTATTATGTAAACATTAAATTTTCGTCAATGGCGGTCTTGAGTGCAAGGTTGAAGAAGACTGCTTCAGGACGAAGGAAGAAAAGGATTTTGATTTAAATAAATGAACAGCGATGGGCCTAGCGGTCTAATGGCAAAACGACACATCCTTAATACTT
>JAMLFT010012932.1:0-10100 GCA_026544285.1 Pachyrhizus erosus
AAAAGTAAATATTTTATAAATAATCAGTTAATTTAAAATAATTTATAATACTTTATTTTAATTAATAACTAAGGATATAAATTAAAAAGATAAACTATAATGCATATATATAAAAGTAAACTTTAATTTTTAATTTAGATACTAATTTTTTTTATGAACAATAGTAATTAAAAATAAAAAATTTATAGATATCTAGTTAAATGTAAATTAATAATAAAAATTATAATTAATGGATAAACTATATATACACACACACTATAAGAAATATGTAATATTCATGCTAATATCATATGCTGTATTATTGGTTAAGTTTTATTAAAACTTATAAATTTAGAAGAGTGTCTCATTAAATAAGAAGTGTAAAAAAAAATTATAATTTTCAGTTAATATAGTTAATAGTTGCTGGCATTTTCAGATTATATAGTTATAAAGTTGAGTCACTCATTGAAACGTCCCCCTTTAAAATCGTTTTGAATTTCACTATTTCATTTCCTTTCGTTGTTTATATATCATCGTCGATTATAATTTTCGTGGTTGCAACGATCAGGTTCTTGACTCTCATTTCAGATGTCTATTCGATGTTGGGTGTAGGGTTTTGAGTTTTCCTTTTTATAAAAAAACACAAGTCAATTTGGTTTTATATTTGATTTGGTTCTGTTGTTTTTTTTCACACTTCCATTTCTAACCTTTTAGTTATACTTATTTCAGTACATAAAAGAGTGAAAAAGTGTGGAGGTGGAAGTTTAAACACGAAAACAACTTCAAACATGACAAGTCAAGAGCATGTGAGGATCGAACCGAACGTGAAGTGCAATTTAATTATTTCTTTCATTCAATTTTCACTTCCATCATCGTTTTACACACACACAAACTTTTGTAGTTTATAATAGTGAACTTTTAACAAACATTATCACTAGTTTATAAATGAGGCGAAGTTAATCATTTGATGGCAGAAATCGGGTCGTGCATAAGTCATAGATGTTTGTTTTCAACTTGTTCTGGCATTTTCTTGCTCTTCCAGCTGTCCAAGAATATTTAGTCAGAGAAATAAAAGCAACCAAATAAGCCAATGAAGAAATTAAGTTAAACAAACAAAGTTTGATAGAACTCCCTTCTCTTCCACATAATGTTTTTTGTCTCATAAATTAGTCAATAAGATCGATTCAGATTCCAAATTAAAGCAAAAAAAAGAAAAAAATGAAACACAAGGCATGAATATTAGCCCTACCACGACAAATTTGCTCTAGACCATGCAATCATAAAGTGTGCTCTGCTCACTACCGTCGTATTGGTGGATAGGGAGGTACAGCACTGACAGCAAAAGGCAAATTGAAGCCACTGATTGAAACTCGTGACCCTTTTGATTGAATTGCAGTAACTGTACGATCCCTTAACTAGTTAGACAGAGATGCCATTGTATTAATGGATTCCCGTATTTATTTATCCATTTAAAATTATAAACAATAGTACCAAACCTATTAAAGTTGATGTAGATAAAAACTAAGGGTAGGTTATTGATTTGGCTTTTGAATTATGACTGATTTTTTTAAACTACATATATTCTTTACTTGAAATAATATTGTTTAAAGCAACTCGGATAAAATCACTGTAAATGTCAGAGTTTTCTTTTTGAGTGTCTAAGACAGCTACATACTAAAGCTCACATAGATGATATGGCAGAGGATTTTAGATATGGTATCTTGTCCACGTAAATGTCCAGATATTTGGTTTGTGATTTGGTTCGCCACTGAGTGGATTCTATGGAAAAGTAGGAATAACTTTGTTTTTTCAAAGAGGGAGCACACACTGGATGATATGTTGGAACTGGTTGAAGTTACCTCGAGGCAATGGCTGCATTCCAAATCAGCACTCAATTATTCTTTTGTTTGTTGGTATAATGATCCGAGAAGGTGTTTTCCAATTAATTGACTTTTAGTAACTTTGAGACAATTGGAACAGGATTCACGAAGACAAAAGGAAACTCTTAGGTGTGGGAAGGAATTTGCAGTTTGGATGAGTCATTAGATGTAAAAAGACATTTTGTGTTCAGTGGGATAGGGACATTACATTATTATGTCTTGTTATTACTGGTGGGTGATGCATATATTGACTATCTCGATATTATTATTGGGGGTGTGGAATGCTGTTATAATATGCAGCAACATATGTAATTCTTTTTTTTATAACATTTTTTGTATAGCATATATTTTGATAACATTGTTATTGGGAACGATACAGAGAATATTAGCATTGCCCCTGTGCAACATATGTAATTTTGTTATGACATGGTCACACCTTGTAGTATTGTCTTCTTTTGAAATAAAATATTTGTTTTGCTTCTTCTTAAAAAAAAAAAAAAAACTCACATAAGTGATATGCATTTAAGTGGTCGTGACCCACCAGCACAAACGAACATAAATCATTAAGTGAAAAAAGAATAAGGAAACACAATGATTTTGGTGAAGAATTTGTCCCAAACTAGCATGGCCTTAAGTTAAGAGAAATGTTGAATGGTACAAATACGCATTTTTTTTATAAGGATAAAACTTAGATGAACTTCTTTTAATGCTTTTAGTGTTTTGCTCTAATAAAAAATAAAGTTTCAATTAGATAAATTTCAATATAAATTAGGAAGGTGAAATATCAATTCTGATTGAACAACAGTGACAGCACGTAAAAGACCTGTACACAAGTTTTTTTCTTTCTTTTAAAATAATTGTCTTTAAGTAGCTCTTTCTAATATCGGTTGTGTACAAAATATGTGATCTAAAGTTTGGATATCATATTTTGAGAATTGAAGATAGTTTTAAAATAATATAATTTTATAATATATCAAACAATTCAATTTCAATGGACAACTTATAAAAAGTTTATCAATTATTTTAAAAAAATACAATTCAAAGAATAAGCAATAAACAATTCATCTTAATAGATGAGAAAGTCTAAAATTATAACTTTAATCATAAAAATAATTTTTTCAATTTTATATTTTTATTATTTTTTAATTAATCTTCAATTGTTAACGTTTTTCTTTCCAAATTGCTAACATTCTTTTAAAATTGTTAACAAATTTTGATCAACACATTATTGATAATTTTTTTCTTAATTTAATTTCTATTTGGTCATTTAGGATTTAAACTAGAGAAAAATTTAATTATAGAGATAATACTTACAAACAATTAATCTAGTTGGAAATTAACAAAACATGTTTAATCAATTCTATTTTATAATTCGATTATTTTATGATGCATTAGAACCATTATTTCTAAAATAATTAAAAATAATAGAATAATTCAATTGATCAAATAATAACAAAATTTAATTAAAATGAGAAATTATTTTACAAGCACAATTACATCATAATATTAAAAAAAAAAGAAAATCAATTGGTCATAAGCATATGAAGACAAATAATCAATATTAAATATGAAAAATAAACAAGAGTGTGAATTTTTATAAATCATAATCTCGTCATGTTGTTGACTTTTTTTAAAAGACATGTAATTTTCACTTTTCTTTTTTCTATATGTAACTATATTTTTGACTTATAGTTATGGAGTTTGCACAGTCGTATTCAAATTAACATAATTATGTTAATAATATGATAAAAAAAAGGTGGCGTCAAGGAAGAAAAAAGTTACATGCTATTTTTTTTATCTAACTTACGTTGACCACATAAATGTAAATTGATATTAACAAAGACAATAATAACAAAGATGATACTAAAGATAATTGTAATTATGTATTTTTTACTTTGAACACACTTATTAAAACCCTTAACGATGTCATGTGTTTAATTATCGTTACTTTTTTTTTACCTTCATGTCTATATTAAATAATGTTACTCCTACACATATATAATTAGTTAATTACATATATTAGATTCATTGACATAAATTTATATACTTTATGAATTAGCAAATATATCATAAAACCTACAAATCAACAATACATTAATACTTAATACATTGTTGTATTGATAAATATGTGACAAGATTTATATTATCAAGAATGAAACAATTATTACTCTTATATAAATACTATTATATATATATAGTTATTTGGACCTTTGTGACTTTGAATTAGATATTCAAGTGTCATATTAATTAAATTTTATTAAAGATTATAAAAATTTATCATCATATTATTTGTTACATTTTTTATTTTTTATTTTATTTTTTTATTTCTTTATTTTTTTTTTTTCCTTATACAGCTTAGTTTTTTTATGCACATTTTACATTTTTCTTTCTCATTGAATGAATCCTCTATTAGTTAATATTATATAATTAAACTATTTAAATGAATTTTTTTATGATATATTTACAAAATCTAAACTTAATTATACTTATATTAGATTCAAATATTATTATATATTATAAAATAATTAAAGATGTTATACATCATAAAATAATCTAAAATTATTATATATTATAAAAAATTTGCTAGTATATATTCACTTGGTATAATTTGTCGTTCAATACATCGACTTAGCAATAGTATAACTTAAACAAATTGTAAATATAAAATAAGTCATACGTGAAAAATACAGTATTTAGGTCCATTTATTATAGATTTTAAAGAAGTGTTTTTAATATAAAATAATCTAGTAATTATTTGCCTATATTTAAATAAATAGAAGCTAAATTATGCTGCTTATGTTCGTAAAAATCAATTTTTCAAAAAGTTATTTTTTACGAGAAGTTACTAAAAACAATTTGTTATTTTAATAAGATTTTATATTTTTTTTAGTTTTTGGTTATTTTAACAATTAAAACATATACATAAAATCAAGTAAAACAATATTTTAATTTCTAAGAATGTAAAAAATTGTCACATTAGTCTTTTAAAAAAACTAAGATATAAAATATCAATTGAATCTCTAAATTTAACTATTTACTGTCACGTTAATCTTTAAACATGTGTTAACAATATTATTTAAGTTAGACAATCTTTTAAATTTTAAATTAAAGTAATTGGTAGATTATATTTTAGAGATTTTTTTATTTGTTTACTTTGAAGGACTACTATAATAGTATTATACACTTTTAAGATTCAAATGATCTTTTACCCAGATTAAACAAAAAAAATAACGTGATTATCTTTATAAGAAAAGCTACAAGAAATGGGCCTTAAAAAGTAAAGAGAAGAGCTGTCTTTATCAGTCCATTGGGTAAAAGGCCTTGTGATTGAGGCCCAGATCCAGTTGATGCGTTAACCGGTGTTATGTTTTGTACCAGATTAGGGTTTTAGGGAGACAAAGTAGCAGAGCAGAGTAACCAGTTTGGTAGGGTGTCTCTATCTTTGGATCCTCTTCGCAGCGCTACAGGCTTCGCAATGGGTATGATTATACGTCTAACTCTGCAGTTGTAATTTCATTCGATACCGTTACGATTTCATTTATTTATTCGATTTTGTTATGTGAAATGCAAAAGCGAGAATCAAGGTGTACGAGCTCAGGAACAAGACAAAAGCAGAGCTTCTGAACCAATTGAAGGATCTCAAAGCAGAACTCGCTCTCCTCCGCGTCGCCAAGGTCACTGGCGGAGCCCCAAACAAGCTTTCCAAAATGTGCCTTCCCTCTCTCTCTGATTTTAAATCCCTAATTTCTAATTGGATTGAAGTGGATACTAATTTGAATGCATTTGTTGTGTGTGTGGATGCAGTAAAGTGGTTCGGCTTTCGATAGCGCAGGTGCTGACAGTGATTTCTCAGAAGCAAAAAGCAGCGTTGAGGGAGGCTTACAAGAATAAGAAATACCTTCCTTTGGATTTGCGTCCTAAGAAGACCAGGGCTATCAGAAGGCGGTTAACGAAGCATCAGGTACCTTTCATGCTGCACTCTTCCTATTTTTTCTTTTCTTTTCTGCTCTGTTTCATTTTCTGCTTATTATGTTGTCTATGTTATACTTGCTATTCCAATTTTTAGGTTTCCTTTTTTTTTGTTCTGCTTTTTTGCATTTTCTGTTTATTATGACGTGTCTGCTATGGTGAAAGGAGAAAGGAATGAAGCGAATGAAGTGCATAGAGATAGGGGATTTCACTGTGTAGCGTCCTCAAGTTACTGTTTATACTTTATTAAGTGTGGAAACAAGTGCCCAGTTTATATTCATTGATAAAAAAAATAAAAGAATCACGGGAATAGCATTCAAATTTGTGTCTAGAAATGATGTATGGTTTAACATGTTTTCAATTTTGGATTCTGGCTGTTTCCTAAATCCAAACATCTCATAGTTCAGTATTGGCCTTTAGTAGAGCTGAAATGCTCAAATTTGAAGCGTATTTGCTGACAGCTTTGAACTTTGATGAATATCAAATTGGCATTGTATTAGTTTGAACTTTCTATACTTCAACCAACTCTGAAAGTTGTCTTCTTTGTATGGATGTTCTGTGATGATGTATAAATACAAACTCTCACATTATCGCTGGATAAATGGTTTGAGGGAGTTTAAATATTGCATTAAGCTGTACTTTCTGACATGATGATTGTGGTTAGAAGAATTGTTATCCAGATGGTATCTAAGTATTATTTTGCAAGTCTGCATGCATCCCGACATTCACACACCCAACTAGATAGCTATTACTTAAGGTTACTATAAATAATCTAGTCTTCTGAAAATCAATATGATGGTCATGACATTTTAGATATTATCAATAACTATTTTTTTGTAGTTATAAACATCGTGATTACCATTATGACCACTAAGTTTCACTGCAATTACGATTATAACTTATCCTTAGGGGAGCAATATACGATTCAATTGTCTGTTGTTTTGGTCACTTAATATGAAAATTATTTGCTGATGTTTTTACACTTGTGCTGATTCATGTAATGTTTTTTATGGTTGGTGTGGTCTAAATGGGAGATGAACCTATTTAACTAGTTTTGAATCTTTTGATGATTTGTGGCGCTCATTGTAATTAGTATAATTTTCCTTGTAATGTTAACTGTAGATTGTTTTCCCATCACGAGTTTCTGAATGAGATAGATATTTCTAGCCATATAGGGTTTTTATTTAATGTAGCTGAATGAATTTCCTGTGTTTCTTACAGGCTTCATTGAAGACAGAGCGTGAGAAGAAGAAGGAATTGTATTTTCCAATGCGAAAATATGCAGTTAAAGTGTAGTGCTATTTCCAAATACGGAATAGTTTTGGTGTCACTTTCTATTTGGCGTTTGACATATAATTTTTTCTGGCCTTTCAGTTTTGATGCGGTTTCTTCCTATTTGTTTTTAATTATCTTGACACTGAATTAAATGTTAGATTGTTTTACTCTGGATATCATATATAAAAATTTTCAATTCGTTGCATGCTCAAGCTAATCTTATAGTTTGTATACACGACTCACCATTTAATGAAATTCGTAGATCAGTTTTATTCTTAATGTTGTATCGAAGGCTCATTGCCGAATTTTTTTGCATACCAAACTGGCCCATAGTTTTCACAAAATGACCCTTTGGGACGTAAATCTGAAACTATCTAAGTAATGGTATTTTAAATATTTTCAGTGGTTTAATGTGTACCTTGTTTCTCCCTAAGAAAACTGTTAATGCCATAGTTTAATCGAATATCATATCTCTTTGTAACCCTATTTAACAATCACTTGATAATTGTGATTCTTGTTTGGGAAACAAGAAAAAAATATTGCGTGTCTTGTTTTTTCCGGCCGTTCCATTGGGCTCTCGGCTGAAGGTGTATGGGAGCTCAATTTCACCCGGCCAAGATATAGTTGGGGCAGCCTTAAGGTTTGACATGTCTCTTCTCCTGATTCAATTCAGGGAACTGTTGTAAATCTCTATATTTGTAAGGATAGAATGTTTTGGTTTCAATATTTTAAAATGTTGGTTGTCTTTATAAAAATTTAGCATACTTAGTCCCTATGTTTTAATATAAATATATGTTGAGTCTCTAATGAAAGACAGTCTATGTTGCTTTTCTTAAATGTAAAGATTAGAAGTGTATTATTTTTTTGTGACTAAAGCCTAATTTCAGGATTAAAATTATATTTCATTCTTTTGTAATTCCGAAATTGTATGTTACCATGATAATCCAGGTTAAACTACAGTTAACCTAACCTAGATAGTTTAACAATCTTGCCTTGTCGAAGCTTTATTAGGATGGCCTGCAATTTCATGGATATTTCACGGGAGGAACAAGTTGATAATGGTTTCCAGCTAAGTTTATCTCTTCCTACATTTGTAAACAAGTTTTAAGCATAAATAGATAATTAATTAATGAAATTGTGATTTACTATCACTTTAGTATTATCAAAATAAAAAAATTAAAATTGTAAAATTTTACTCGTTTTAATTTCTAATGTGATTTAAATGATAACATAAATATATGTTTGGTGATAAAAATGATATTAAATTTGGGAATTTGGATTCAGTAAATTATGATTTGGTATATTATTTTTTGTTTAAATTTACTGTTGATTCTTATAGTTTTGTTAATGTATATTTTGGTTTTTATAAGAATTTAATTATATATTTAATCTTTGATATGTTTAAAATTAAATAATTGTAGTCTATCATTAATCGGTCTTCCAAAATTAAATAATAAATATTGATGTGATTATGATTGATAACATGTATGATTAACTTATTTATATAGAAAATTAATAATATTAAATATAAAAAATAAACTTTAATATATTTTAAAAATTATTTCTTTCAAATAATTTTTTAAATAATTATATTTTATTTTTAAAAATATATTAAAGTAAATTTTATTTTTTATTTTTAATATTATTAATTTTCTATGTAAATAAGTTAATGTTAGATGTTGTCAATCATACCTACATAAATATTTTTTGTTTAATTTTAAATGATAAACTAATTATGAAATAAAATTATTTAATGTTAAGAATGTTAAGTACTAAATATGTAATTAAAGGAATTAAAATTTAACATTTTTTATACTTTGAAGGTCAAAAGTGTGTATATATATATGTATATATAATTTTGTTAAACTTAATAACTAAAATAATAGTTAATCATAATTTTAGAACTAAACTGACTTTTTACTCAGTTTTATAAAGCTTTTAGAGAATAGACAGGGTATAATATAAAAATGCAAGATAAAGACCAGGTTGAAGTGGTTGATTGGCAACTTTAAAAGATTGTATAAAAAAGTTTCTGTTTTTTTACAAGTTTTTTTAATATTTAAGAAAATTGTATATTTAATATTTAAATTTGAAATCATTGATTTAGATAAAATGTTATTTATTAATTAATGACAGTGTTTTGTCAAAAAAATAATTATAAATGATTACAATAAGATTTATGATTATATGTATATAATTTATCATCTTGATTTTTGAAAGTATGATAGTATCATATCAGTAAGTAGAATAAAATATTATATTTTTTTAATTACATTAAGATGAAATTAAAATTGAATATAGCACTTTATTGACCATAACACAATTTGACATCCTGAGAGAAGTATATTGGTCGAAAATGTCTTATTACCCCTAGTAATAAATGTGGCGTGGCAATGGAATCTGTGTAATAGAAATAAGAAGTCAACTAGTAAGGGAACTTATGGTAGATAAGTTATTTGAAATAACAAAGTATGCGTAATTTATCGTTTTCCTATCAATTCAATTCCATATAAGTTGTGGCTTGCCGTTAACCTCCCAGATCGAACAAATTTGACTGCTTTAAGGTTAATAATAGCTTTAATTTGATGGCCAGAAGTGGCCCCAAACATGTGTTGTGGGGCCTTTTAACTGTCGCCATTTTTTAGTAAAAGTAAGAAAATATGTGTAATTTTGAATAGAAAGAATTTTCCTTATAAACACAATTGACTAGAATTAAAAACAAAAAAACTAAATTTTATGCTGAGTAAAAATAACCGTATTAAATTTATGTAATTTTTGTTGAACATATGTATATAATTGTCAAAACGGACTTAAATCTATATGTCAATTTTACCCACCACATATTTTAATTAAATTGGACCAAACAAAAAAAATAAAATTTACAATTGATTGAAAGTTAAACCCGACCCAATTATGACGTGTCTCGTTCAACTTAAACATGTGATTGACCGAGTTGGTCACCTAGTTAATTTTTAAAAATTTTATTTTTTTAATATT
>JAMLFT010012933.1:0-10100 GCA_026544285.1 Pachyrhizus erosus
ATTTTATTTTATAATTGATAAATAAAATTTAAAATAGTTAATTAATTTAAAATAAATTATTATTTTGATCTAAAAATGAATTGTTTAATTTATTTATTTTTATGTTAAATTATTTATTTATTATTATACTATTTATTAATTATTACACATGTAATCAATTTCAAATAATTTAATAGTGATTTGATGAATCACAATTTAAAATTGGTGGTTAATTTAACTTAAATATGGAATGTTGATTTATTTAGATTAAAATATATCAATTTTTTTTTTTACTTTTTCTTATAAATAGCTCTTTAAAAGAAAATAAATTAATTTATATACCTACTTTATTATATAAACAAGATAAACAAGTTTTTATTGAATAAAATATCCAGCAAAACTTATTTCCATCAAGAATATTTTTGAGAAAGAAAATACTAAAAAATGTTGGGATGTCAACTTATAAATAAGAGAGATGAGATGAGAATATAACGGGCCAAAAAATATTGGGGGCAATACATATTGAATCCCAATCCCAATCTACATAGCATGCTCGGAAAATTGCTCCTACATGAAAAGATTTTTCACAATGGACTTAAACGGACTTAAACTTTAGGATACAGAGAGTTGCGTCACTGTCTAAGCAAGTTTCCCGTTGTCCTTTTAGCTCTTTGCATTGACCCCAAAGATTTTATAAAATTATTCCTTGCGAAAATTAATTTTTATTGTTATTTCATTTATATACAACAGAGAAGTAGTTTTTATTGTAATCAAAGTTATAAATTTTTATTAATTCTATTATTAATTTTCTTCCACTTCACCTTAATATTTTATATTTGTTCACAGATAAATTATTTTCATATTATATGTATGTTTTTATCTTATGTTTTGTTAGATCTTTTTATAATAATATTTTGTCCATTAAATTAAAAAAGATATTTTAACATATATTATATTATTATTTATTTGATTTCCAGATATTATTGCTGAATCAAATTCTCAAGTTGTTCTTCATTTGATTTTCCACAGTTGTACCTCTGCATTCAGCTTATCCTCTTGTGAAGAAGATCAGACATCTCACGTTGGCAGAGAAGCCAACCAAGCTGCTGATAGCTTGACAAAGTTCAATCTATCTACTCAGATTCAGTCCAAGATTTTTATAAATCTGTACATGTTGGCTGATAAATCGGTTTGTTGTTTTTCCCCTTCTAATAAAAAAGTTACTATCAATTAGTTGTTTTTAATTTAACTTATGCAATGCAAGGATGATATACTGATAAAACAATAAGAAAAGTCTTGTATGTGAGGTTTATTATAGGAATCGTGTACTATTTGACTTAGGTAAATATCAAATCTTTAAAATTTTTATTTAATCTTTATATGTTTACTTTCTCTCATAACTAAAAAGTATACAATTTATTTATCTGATTGATGTTTTCATAAACTAACTTTATATGTGTACAAGTTACTTTAATTAATTTTTTTATCATCTTTTCTTTAATCAATACTACACCAATATTTTCTCTAATACTGATAAAAGTATAATTTTTGTTCTCACTCAATTTCCAAAAAAAAAAAAATTAAGTATTTTAGGTTTTTCCATAGCATTAATAAAACAAAAAAGAAAGAGAACATCTTGGTAGATCCCACCAATATTTGGTCCACGTGGGTGGTGTCTTATATTTCAATTTGTTTGGATGAGTAAGGATGGCATTGATGAGAGGGTGATGGGCCACTACCGTAAAAAGGGATAATGCAAAGATGTTGTCTGGGAGAGATGAATTAGGAAGAGTAAGTACATGGTGAAGGATAGGGTATATAACAGACATAATTAAACCAAAGGGAGCCCATTATTCTGAAGCTAGCAGGCTGGTAAAAGGTGAAAGTGATGGATGCCAAGGACAGAACTGCTTCAAGTTTCAAATTACCTACGTATGTATCTATATAATGGTCTCAGTCTAGAAAGGAATAGCAACAGCAACAACACTGAGCAGAGGTAGGTACATACATTTGGGTGATTCACCTAAATGCAACCAACATGATAAGATGATTGTAGCACTTCACATGGTTAAGGGCCTACAGGTACCCACTATACATCCCCATCTCATCTCAATCTTTCTTTCTTAGCTACCCTCTTGTGCTCTCCACTTTTTTCAGTGATTTTGATCTTCGTTTCATCTTGCTCGCATTAAGAAAAAAAATGTAATTAATAGCTTTGCACTCAAAATAGGAAAAGTGAAAACACAAAAATAATCTTTAGAGGGTAAATACGAGTAATAAGTATACATGATATAAATATGGTTAAGTTTGAGTAACATAAGTGATAAAGTTTTGCAAAATGTCTTACAGTGTGTTTTGGTTGTGCTGAAATAGTGAAGAAACGAATGAAAAAAAAGAGAAGAAATAGATACGAAATAAAAAAGTTGAGTTGTTTGATTGTGATAATATTAATAAGAAAAGAAGAAAAAAAGGGTTAAGACTCACATTTTAAAAATTATGCATAAATGAACAAGATCACAGATCTAAAATTGATGTTTTGTAGTGGTTATATTTGTGACAGTTTAAATTGTTGAAAACTATTTGACAGAAAATAATTTTGATTGTTTTTTTGGCAATTAGAAAATGTCATTGTCACACTTTTTCAAAATAGTTGAAAATTATGTATTTTTTTAGTTATTAAAAATCATAAAAAAATGTTTCTTGCAATTCTTTTATTTTATGTTTTGACATTTTTGAACAGACAGAAAAAATTAAATATAAAATCAATTATTTATTACATAATTTATTTTTCTCTTTTTATTTTGTTTCTCATTAACTAAATAATCTTTATTTTCATCATATTTTTATTTATTTATTTTTCTTTTCTCACTTATTTATTTTTCATTCTCTTCCCTTCTTTCATCACAACTAAAAGGTTAAGATTTTGATTGAATATAATATCAAATTAACTCATGGTCCACTGATAAATTCTTTGTTGTATTGATCTATTGTATTTTTAAACAAATGGTTTTTCACTTATAGTGTGATCTGGTGTGACTGCCTCATATGAGAGATAATAAAATTAATGATAGATTCATGGGTACATATCCTTTATATTAAAAGTTTTTTTAATAATGTGAAATATTGACCAAACTCGAATTCTATCACTAAAAAAGAACATGCGAAAGATATTCACACGTTTTAAAAAAATTGTAAAAGAGACTCACGGAATCTCATATCAACCTAATGCCTTATGGTATTTTATCCCATATTTCCCAACACATTTCAACCTAAAAAATGTAAATATGAAATATAATGACAAATCTAGCTTCGATTTCTAAATTCTATAAGCAAACAAAAGCAAGATATCACTACGTAATACAATTAACTACTATTGGTCATTTTTATTTTTTGTTTTCTTAATAATGGTTCTTTTAGTTTTTTCAAATTATTTTTTAAACAGTACTCTTATATATAATTAAAAAATTAATTAATATTTAATTAAAAAACATTAACCATAAAATATATTTACTACTAATAAAAAATAAAATGATTTATGATAAAATTAGTTAAACAACTAAAAATAATTTTATTTAACTTTGTATCAATTAAATGTTTCATTTTATATAACGTTTAAGATTTTAATATACATATTAAAATTATAATTAATATGTTGATTTTTTAAAAAAATATATAATATAATTTTTTAATATATATTTTTATTTATCGTCAAATATCAACTATTTTAATTAAAGATATTCTATAAAAAATAATTTAATGTCTCATTAATTTTATAAAATGATATATAATTTGATATAATTTATAAAAAATATTTTATAAATTAATATAGAGGAAGTATGTCATAATTTAAAAAAATTATTATTTTGAAATGGTGGGAGTAAAAGTTTGTTTGTGACATGTGTTTCTATTACTTGAACTCCTGAAATGATTAGGACATGAAACTGATTAAATTTGCCCCTTATGAATTTGATGGTCAAGACTCGAGAGCTACTTCGATCGCTTCTTGTCACTAATTATTATAGAGTAGCCAGCCACGTCAAACAAGGAATTAGGGAAACGTCAAATCTCCATTTCCATCTTACTTTATAGGAAAAATTATTACACTTAAACTTAATTTTGGCGATAATTTGTGGTGGTGGTGTACATCGTCCAGCATCAACCAACATGGCATCACGTGTCCACTTTCTGTGCCTGTCATTTGGGTGTTAAAATTCAAGCTCCAGTTCTGAGCAAAAACGATATTAATGATTTTCTCAATATCCAAGTAGTCGTAGATATTTATTTATTTATAGGTTGTCTCTTTTTGTTTTTATCTTTTGCCATAATTTAACTAACCCAGACAGACAAGCCCAAAAGTCTTTCCCTCTGAACAAAATGGTCGGGAGAGCATGCAAAGAGCAACGTGCCTGAGTGAGATAGAGAAAACTTAACTCATTCTTCTTGTTGCTTTTATCATATAAGCTTGCCAACCCAACTTTCTGACTCTCCTATAATAGAAACAAATTATTCAAGTTTGAACAAAGAGGTTATAGGGTGCTTCCTGAAAGTAAACTAATAAGATCTTGGATGTCCTAATGATTCAGGGCTTGAAAGTGAAGATGGTAGCCATGTGAAAAACACTGCACGGGGATGGGTAGCTGAACCTTTTTGACAATGATTTAGGTTCTCTTTTCTTTTCTATGCTTTCTTTCACTCATTCTCTTGCCTAATACTACAAAAGTCAAGTTCTCATCATTTAATCAAGTGTACTGCATCTCAAGAACAAGCAGAATACAACACAACAACCCATCATATCGATCAGCACAACCAGCTCACAATTTTAATCTTTCTTATCCACCACAATCACGCAACTCAGCTCGAGGTATTTATTCTCTAATACCATCTTGTCTAAATTATACTCTGCCAGATTATCAATTATGTATCCAACCTTATCCTTTGTAAATCATACCAATACTTACAAAGCAAGTACTGTTTAATTATGAGATTACTTGCACATTTTCATTTATGCTTGCTTTGCTGCATTAATCATCTTGACTTTTACATTCTTACTGTCATTAATTTTCATCCCAAATAATTTGCTTCATTAATTTCATTTCCATTACGTGTTGATCAATATCTATGGGCCCAGTCAGCGAGCAGTTAACTGCTATTATTGTCATAATTAGAAAACAACCCTCAGGTCCCAGTGATAGAAAATTCGACGTTCCCCTCTTCCAATAGTTTGATCAGATCTCATTATCAGTTGACAAAAATACCCTTGAAAATGCGCGGCCATTAAAACTCGTTGCAATGATTCTGCAACTACACAAGAAACACAAATTAACTAAACGAACATATGAAATTACAAAACTAATTGTTTTCCCCACAAGTCCAATCCCATCGTATCACAGTACACAGCATCATCACTCTCCAAAGTCTCCGTTGCAATTACTAACACACACGACTACCTTTGTATATTGTCCCCCCAAGAAGGTGAGACCATATTTTCAAGTCCTAATTCAATTGAGATTTGGATCCTAATTAAGAATGTTTTCTATTCAACAAAAAATAAACAAATAACGGACGATTATTCATTTGTTTATTTTGTGTCTACATTATTAATAGTAGTAGTTATATTTATTAGAACTAAGAAATTTTTAATTTGTATCAGAGTTGGCATATATAGAGCAAAGTGGGAAGAGAGAGAGAGAGGTAGGTAAGGATGGAGCAGTCAGAAAAATCGCCGAAGAAAATATCACCAGTGAGATCATCATTTCCAAGAGATCCACGTGGCTCACTCGAAGTGTTCAACCCAACAACTTCAGCTTCAACAAACTCGCGCGTGCGTTCACAGCCTCTTTGGAAATCGTGGACGGACTCGGAAGAACCGCGCCATGAAATCGCCGCCACGTCGTGGATGGCCATCAATCCGGCATCGGAGCCACCTGCAACCGGAGAATGCGGCGCGGCGGCGCAGAGAGCCGCGGAGTGGGGGTTGGTGCTCCGAACCGATACCGAGACCGGCAGGCCGCAGGGCGTGGTGGTGAGGAACTCCGGCGGCGAGGAACCTAACGCCGCCAAAATCGCCATCGCTGCTTCGTCTTCCAGGAAGAACTCTCAGAACTCCACCAGAACCTCCTGCGACTCCTCCGATATCGACGACGGTGGCGGCGGGATTCCGAGAATTTCGGAGGACGTGATGGGTGCTTTGTCGGCTTTCCAACAAACTTTCTTGGTTTCGGATGCTACCAAATCCGATTACCCGGTGCTGTATGCGAGTGCCGGGTTCTTTAAAATGACGGGTTATACGTCTAAGGAGGTTATTGGGAGAAACTGGTAAGTATCTTATTATTTTTCTTTACAATTTAATTTTCATACACTTTCATAAATTTTCAACAACGATACCATCATTCCTCAAATAAAGAATGATTCACTTTTATAATAGCACTTAAAAAAATCACACATTATATAATTTTTAATTAATTTGATAGTATATTTGTGAGTACAAATGCATACTTAAAAATACTTACCGACTGATAATAGCATTTTTTTTTACTTAAAATGAGAAAAAAGAAAAAAATGTTTTATGTATCTCAAATTTTTATCAAAATTGACCATAGTCTTCATATTTAAAAATAATAATTTTGATTTTCTTATTTTTTATAATTAGGAAACTTTGTTCCTTTTAATGAAACTTGAGACATTAAATAAGAGATAAAATTCACCAATTGTGAAAAGAATAAAATTTAAATAGAGATTTGAAGATGCTTTTAATGTTGTTTTATTAATCAAAATTGGAATTTAACTTCCATGACTTGGACAATAAATATTTGTATAAAATATCAATATAAATTATTGTGAAAAGAATAAAACTTAAATAGAGCTTTGAAGATGCTTTTAATGTTGTTTTTTGAAATCAAAATTGGAATTTAACTTCAATAGTTTGGACAATAAATATTTGTGTTAAATATCAATATAAGTTATTGAGGTGAACACTGGTTTTAATTAGAGGACATGACAAAAAAGTACTTAAAAAGCAGCATCTAAATTTTGTCTTCACAAAAGAATAGAAAGACCAACTTATCCTTTTTAAAATATAGGGATTAAAAACCATTTTTAAAATAAATTTAAGAGATAAAAATACATTTTAAAAAAATTAATTATTTAGTCAGTCTGTATATCTACAGAATTTTTTTAGTCTTTATATTTAAAAATCTATGTTTTAGTGTCTTTCTGTATATTTTTATGCTTTAGTACATATTATTAGAATGGTTATAAAATGAAAACATAAAAACTAAAATATAAAAAAAAATCTCATAGAAAGATTAAAAGAAAAATATTTTAGATAAAAGGTCTAAAATAAAAAATTAATAAGCAAATGATTAATATACCTAAAACAAATGCAACCTAGTTCTAACTGTAATAACGATAGTTACTGGCGTGTCGGGTGGGTCCAGCCGGTTTTTACAGGGTGCGGACACGGATCCCGAAGATGTGGCAAAGATAAGGGAAGCATTGCAAGCTGGGAAAATTTACTGCGGAAGACTATTGAATTACAAGAAGGATGGGACACCTTTCTGGAACCTTCTCACTATTTCACCAATCAAGGACGAAGATGGCAAAGTGCTCAAATTTATTGGGTATTTCATTTAATTCATCAATGTCTAATTTTGGATTACCATCGTCTGATTATGCGTTGTTATGTTTGTAACTATCATCTTTAGCTTAGTTGAAAGTGTTGGTTGGGACCAAAATTGACCTGTCATTAGATTGTTCATGGCACACGAGGTGTCTGCTGCAAATTTTAAGAAAAAAAGAGCTCCATGCATTTCATCTTCGACTCTGATAAGGACCACTATGCATATATCGTTTTCTTTGCATTTAGAAACTGCCATATATGGAGGGCTATGCTTAACTGTATATGTCAACTGTGGATTCGTTTAAAAACTCTTTTTTGGTTGGGGAAGGTGCTTGACATGAATGTGAGCAATTTTTTAACCATGGAATGTTTGAGATTTTTAAGAACTTCCTTGTCCGAGACAAACAGCTTTGCATGTAAAAAAAAAAAAAAAAAAAAGTGAATAAAATACGTAAAGAATTATATTTTTTAATATAAACTTAAATAACTATATTTTAGTGACTACATAAATTTAAATAAAGAGTAAAACTGGTATAATATTCTTTAAATAAAATTTCGAATTTGATTTTTATAAATAAAAAAATATAATTAAAAAAAAAAGATTAATCAACAAATACTTTATATTTACAATATGACGAAATATTTTTAAATAATTTATTATTTATTATATACACACACACACGCATATTGTATCACAATTTAAGAATTATTGTAAATGATTGCCTTCTTAATCGGTGAATCTCTCAAATGAAAGAAGCATCAGTGATATGGTGTTTGGTTGTGAATGTAAAATAAGCCTTATGGGATTTGGGGCAAAGAAGAGATTTGAGTAATTTGCATTGATTGTATGTGGACCTTGATGTAATGGAAGGAAAGTAGATGGCATATATAGCGGGATGCTTACCCAACGTGTTTTTTTGTTTGTGATTGTGATTGGCAGAATGCTAGTGGAGGTTAGCAAGCATACGGAGGGTTCCAAGGAGAAGATGCTACGTCCCAATGGATTGCCCGAATCATTGATTCGATATGATGGTATTGGATACATCTTCCCTTTCATTTCAAATGCAATAACCATTCACATTCTTTTTATATTATCAAGGAAGAACAATGTCTCTCCCTGAAGCTTTATCACTGACACTCACAAAGTAATTAAAACTATACATTCACTGTCTGATCATTAGAAACTTAGTAATCATACTTGAAACATCAATGAAAAGACACAGTAGTTCAATGACACCAATTCATGATTAGTGACTTTCTTTTATATAAAAATTTAGTAAAAAACAATAGTAATGAATACCACAGGTAAATAATAGTACATTAATTAAGAATGTAACATTCAAACACAATATTAACAAATATTTTGTACACAATACAAATTTATTTAAATTAAGATAAAATCTTAAAAATATAAATATTTTTTTTAAAATAAAAATTTGATTAAATTAAATATGCATAATTAATTTATATTGAATTTAAAATAGAAATAAAAATATTTATATGTTTAAAATTTAAAAATATATATGCATAATTAATTTTAAAGATATAAATTTAAAACTTTAAAAAATAATAAATATCATTCAATATGGAAGAGTAACACTTCAGTGTACCTATTCGCAGACCACACACCATATTTTTTTTTTTCCCAAGCTTACCTTTATTTGAAATTTTCTTTTAAATAAAATTTAAAATTATTTAAGTTAACTTTCATCACATATTATACATAAAATTAAAAAATAAAATAAAATGAACAAAAAAACTTTTTGTTTTTATCTGTATAAAATAAAAATATCTATAAGTATGATAATATTATTTATTTGATAATTTTTTTTAATAACATGCCTAATAAATTAATATTACATTTAATTAATATATTGCGAAACTTACATCCAAAAAACTCTTTTTATTTAAAAATATAATCTTAAAATAAAATAAAAACATACAAAAATAAAGAGGAAGAGGACATAATTTATTTCCTCTCTTTTAGTTTGTATATATAATAATATCGTGATGGATTATAACTTTTATTTGTTTGAATAAAAAAAACGTGTTCATAGTCTAATACAACTGAAAAAACGTTTGGTTTAATATAAAAGTGAGGTAAAAATTATATTTTAAATAATTAAAACTATAATTAACTAAGTATGGCTAAACAAGTATGGATGTTAATAATCTTATTCCCAAGTCATGTAAATATAGTAGTTGAACTATTATAATGTTACATTATCATCAGTTGCTATTAAAATTAGAAGTCGTAAAGCAATTATATAATTCCGATTTTTTTTATTTTATATAAATAAAAATTATTATTTTTTCTCTTATCCTTGTCTTTTCTTTCCATAATATATAAAGTTTAAATTATTTAACTAAAAATAATTTTTTATTATATTTGTATTTTTATTTTACTATCAAATTTATGTTTAATAGTTTAATAAATAAAAATATTTTTTATCACGTTTAATATTTATAATATATTCATTAAATACATAATATAAGTATGTTA
>JAMLFT010012934.1:0-10100 GCA_026544285.1 Pachyrhizus erosus
AAAAAGATGAATATTCATTATTTTAAAATTATTTTTTGGAGTAACTTAATCACTTTTTCTATATATATATAGATATATATTATAAGTATAATTTTTTATAGATTAATTATATTTTTAGTCCTTTAACTTATTACATATGTCACTTTTAGTTTCTAAATAATTTTTTTAGTACTTTTGTTTTTTATACTTTTTTCTTATAATAGTTTTGGTTCCTATTGTTGTATAGCAATCTTTTCTTTAAGTTGTAATATGTTAGTCAATCAATGACTTGTAACATATTTAAAAAGTATAATATGATATTTATATATAATTAATTTTTAATAAATAATATTTTTAATTATTTATCAACTAGTTTAGTATTATTAACTAGTCTAAACAAATAAGAGATTAAAAAATCAGTTTTAAAAAGTTATGCATTTATCCCATCATATTATTTAATGATGTAATAAGTTATTGGACTATTAACATAATTATTATACAATCAAAATTTTTTATTATGTGATAGTAAGAACTAAATTGTTAAAAAATATTTAAGGATTAAAAATACTAAAAATATTATTTAAGAATTAAAAGTGAAATTTGGAAATAATTTAAGAATAAAAATATATTTAATTTTTTTTTATAAAAACAACTATATATCAACTAGGTAAAAGTTAATTCAATTCTAAATTATTTCATGTATCAAATAATGAGATAAATTAATATTAATTATTCAATGCAAAAGTCAGTCAGAAATTACCTTTACCGTACCAAAAAAAGAATGACTTGAAAAGCATCATTCCTAATTTATACCAAACCGTGAAATACACTTAAAAAGCATCGTTCCTATTCTATCCAACCTGTGAATTATAAACATCCATTTTATTTCAGATTTCCATAATCATTTCATTTATGAATTATTGCTTCTTTTTACCCCAAGGTATCTCTTAGCCTATAATCTGAAAGACGTAAAAAGTACTCAAATAAACTTCAACTCTTTCTAAACATTTTTTTATACACACATTGATTAGCCAGTCATCACAAAACATTTGAAAGAAAACATAATTTTATTTTCATGTAGCAATGACCAAACACAGCGGATCAAGAAAAGATCATATTTCGTCTCATCATACATTTTCCTTTTGAAGAAAATTCATTAGTGTACGATTTTGAGTTGTACCTTAGGACTAAAGTTAATTAAAGATGAACTGTAAGTGGCGGGCAAAGAAGAAAAAGGAGCGGAAGGGCCAGGATCAGTGCTCTCATATCCATGACGCATCTGATAGACAAATAGTGCCATGGCAACAAAAACCCAATTTTCAGTCTAATCATGTACACACAAAAGATCAAAATGGGTGTGTGAAGTGTGGGGGATGCTATTGTTGGGGCTAAGTATCTTCCCCTTCACTGTCTAACAAAATGGAAAAAGAGATTTGTGGGGTTCAGTATCTTTAGACCAGTTTACTTGCTAGGAGCCAATAGAAAATATTCTCAGAGGACATGCAGCACCACCATGTTTTAGTGAAAACGGAAGAATTGAAAACGACAACCTTTGCCTTGTCTGTTTATTTAGGCAAGATAAGAAAATGTACATATATGATCGGTCTCTGTATCTCAAACTGTCTATTCATTTTTAAGAGTTTACGTCTAGTTTCTGTACTGAATAGATAAAATGATGAATCCAGAGACTTCTCAAAAGCAAGAAAAAATTATCATTCATATATATATGCTTTTGTTATAGACCTATAGCAAGTACTATATGTGTTCACACAATTATGTAAGTTAACTAGCTTTTATATGTGCCGTTCTCATATATCGGAATTTTATGCATGATGGTCATGGAACTTATTATATATGGCTTACTAGCTTTGTATGGTAAATATATAATTACCTGGCTTTAGGTTAATTACTAATAACAATAACCTGCACAGATATTGGTAAAGCTACTAGAATTTAGTTCTAATTCTACTATATATGATGAATAGCTGGCCATAGAATTGGGACCGATGATGTAGAAAACCTTCACATTCTCTCACAAGGTTTGACAATTAACAATATCATTCGAGGTTCCATTGGATGTAAGAGAGGGTGATTTTATTGTTGTAGAAAATGCCAAAACTACCCTCGTCCAGGGAAGAAACTTGTGGAGCTAGGGAAGTTTGATGCTCTTATGGATGTAACTATGTGACTTTTAGCACTCTCTTAGATAAATTATTTTTTGCTGATTGAAAAGAAGGGAGGGGAGGGGAGGGGGTGGGGGGCTGAGTAGAGCAAGAAGAGCCATTGGCAATATCTCTATAACTTTCTGCTCTTACTATAAAGAGAATTAATCATGGGTGTATATGGGGAATCTTTAGATAAGCTATCATTATATCTGTGCACGTTTCTTTGTCACCTAACAGCAAACAGGTCTCTCATTATTTGAGAATTGCCCAAGACCTCTGTTAACGTGAGACAACTAATTATATATAATGGTCTAGCTTTGCCTTAATTTTTTTAAAGCAATATTTTGTTGAAAAATATAGTACAATGAGTATCTGAATATAAGATCTCACAGGGTCATATTTAAGGGATAGAAAGAGACAAGTTGTAGAATACTAAATATTCAATACACTAATCAGAAAGGAATATTAAACTCTATCTTTATTAGCCTGAAACCAAGTTTAAGACTATTATTATCAAATCCAAAACTGTTAAAATAAAAATTAACATATATCTTAAAATAAATTTTGTTAAATATACACAAAATAGACAAATTTCATTATGTGTTAAAATAGATGAAAAACAGAATGTAGTAGCTTTTTTTTTTTTTTTTTTAACTAATGAGAATAATAAGTTAATTTCTAAGATATTCAAAAACAAATTTTGATGGGTTAGCCTTGACTATTGATGTTTTGGTTATCTAATCTAAGCCATCTTTAGACATGTGTATGATACTTAGGTTTTCCTTTCAAGTCTTTCTCCTCGTAAGTTGTTTAGTTTTTTTATTATTTTTTTGGGAAAATATCTTAAATAGTATTCGTTAATGATGGTGCTTATTTATCTTTATAATAAATTTAGCTTACTCGGCACGCATTTAAGTTAATGTTATACTATCGGATATTCGTTCAGAGTTAAAATATCATAAAGTTTAGATGAAATCAATAGGTGGATGACAGACACTAATAATTTTCTAAGATGATTGCTCTAAATGATTTGAACTGTGAGAACGATGCAAACTCTCGACAAGGTATCAAAAGATTACAAGACAAGGATAATGGTCATTATTTAATTCAAGTTCACTAGTCAATGACATATTTGTGATATAATTTTAATTCACTACCTATAAAATTTATGAAAAACAAAAAACAAACATGTAATTTCTGTGCATATCGTACAATATTTAACATATTTTTTTTACAAAGTGTATATCAAAACTTTGTTTTCAACCTGAATTCACAACACGCTCATATATAAAAATTCAGGGGAAGAAAACAGAAAGGAATACACGAAACTTTATGGACAGGACTTTGATCTGAAAGAAGAACAACTTAGAGAAAGGTGAAAGGACCAATAGACTCACAGTTATGTGCATTTCCCGCAAGCAAAGAAAGGTTAACTTTAGGGCCTGAAAAAGGCTGAAGAAAGATTAGTGTGAGGTATAAAGTAGTCAAACAGTGTGGCGGCAACAAGCTACAGTTTGAGATAAAGAGTAGTGACAAATTTAAAGTAAAAATTAAGAATCAGCAGCACGAATCAATTTGCTGTCAACTCTGATCCTTTATGATGCATAATAACCATGCTGATTATGATGAGACTTCAGGCAGATAATGATTCTATAATTAGACTCACATGAGTAGTTTTTAGAATTAATCACATGAGTAGTTTATGCAACAATTGTAGGAAGAACTTGAGAACTTGATGTGAACAGCTAATAACTAGCGAGAAAACTCACAGTTAAGTTTTCCACTTAAACTGTGGCTGTTAGCAACAAATTATTACATTGTGTAGGATTATGTGATTTTAGTCAATTTTTCTGTAACATATAATTATATTTTTCAATACAAAATAAATATATCATAAAGATTTGTTAAAACTATATAATCTTATAACATATTATAATTTCTCCCAAATCATTACATATCTATTATATGCTTAGGTAATTTCTTTCTAGTACTTAGTTAAGATTTTCAATTAACTAGAAAGAATTACATGTTGTGTTAAGCCAATCCTTTTTCTTAACCCAAAATATGAGGCTAAATTAACTATTATAAAATATTTAAAACACAAATTATGAACATTTAATGGGTGATTTTTTTTTTTTAATTTCCACTGGAATTACATTGGAGCCAAAAACAATTGGAGCTAGCCCAGTTATCCATTGTTTGCTGGCTGTTTCCTACAGATTGTGAAGATCAAGTTAAGCTTGCATATCTATGAAAATGCCGACTCACATTGAAGAGTAATATTGTGTCTGTCTTGACATAAAATCTTGAATTGATTGGAACTATGTCATCACTTAGTTAGGTAATGAGAGCCGTTGACTGAAAAAGAAGAAAATGCACACAGCTACTCGATTGTTTAGGAGTGATTAGCTGTATTATATTTACTTTTCTCACTGAACCCTTAACCAACTCTATCAGAGGAAAGTTCACCAAACCCATCAAGTGATGAAATGATCAATTTAGGATAAGAACCTAACGAGGAAGATCATTGCTTTATGCAGAAATTTTACTTTACCTTGACCTATTTGCGATTACCAAATTTGGAACTTCTTTAACTAACCCTGCAATCTAAGCAACAGAAAATATATAGACGTAATAATGATGATATATATGAACGAATTTTGATTTGAGTTTTCCCTCCAAACGCTTCTTTTATTTGATTTCTAGTCTTTGCTTACTAGCTACACAAAATAGTCTCCATTCTTTCAGTGAACTTTGTTATTGTACTAAGTAGGAGCATACTTCATAAGATATATATACCATGATATCATTCTTATATAGAGTTATATTACAATAATTTTCATAATGCTATTTTTTTTCTTTTATTACTCTTTATCATAGATGAATTACCTTATCATATATTATTCTTTCTTATCTTCATATTTCTATTTATTTTAGGAAACAATTGTTTTAAAAATCTATTAGGCAGTAAAAAAAAGTTGTTTTTTTAAATAAGACGAATCTAATCCGTATAAAATATTGAACCAAAATATCAGCAAAAGTTAATAATAGTTAAAAGTTTAATAATTATATACTATCAGTATAAACAAATTTATTGTCGATCAATTAAAAATGGTTGTTGATATAATTTTTAAAATAATTATTATAAAAATTAACAAATTTATGGTATATAATAATTTATGATTAAATGATGATGAAAAATTATTTTATATTATTAATACATAATCTATCTTTTTAATTGTTAATTTCCAAATAGAGAAAAACTTAGATGAAGTTGCTTAGATATTTTTTTATGGTGGATGTTGTTTTATGATGTTCTCAAACTATATCAGAAGTCTTATTTTTATGAGTTTAATGATAAAAAAATTAATAGTGTAAAATAATTTTATATTATTATCTAATTATAAATCACTATTAATATTATTTTTAAGATAATTTTATAAATGCCAACAAATTTATCACATGTAATTATTTATGATTAGATAATAATATAAAATTATTTTATATTATTAATATATAACTTCTATTTTTCTATTTTTATAATTTGTGTAATAAAAAGTTTGCTTTATAAATTAATGCACAAATTATGGAGTTATGAAACTTTAATTTTGTTGAGAGAATAATAAAGATATTTATCTAAGTTTTGTCCTAACTAAATTAGCTAGAAATGTAGTTTTTGTTTGCTTTGGGGAACATCGATTTCCTTCTTGTATTACACTACGTACGTCCCTTGAACTAATTGAAAGGTGGGCTCCCCTATAACTTTACATAATAATATGTATACGAGTAATGTTATAAATCCTCTAATAAATCTTTCTACTAATTATAAAAAATTTAAATAATAATAAATATATTTAATATTTTAAAAATATAAAATACATACAATATTTATCAAAAAAATTAAGAGAGTCCATAAGAAAATTTTTAGAACTACTCAATTTATACTAATACTTTCAACCTTTCTTTTCACCTCATTTTTTATTTTTTTATTTTTTTTTATGATATCACATTTCACATATTATATTATTTACTTTCTTCATATTTACACAATTAAATAAGAAAACTCACAAAAATTACTTATAGTCATAAAATTTAAATTTTATTTTAATTCAATCTTATAAAATTAAGTTATATATTAATAATTTTTACTTATTTATATATATTATTTTAACTATATTATTAGTTGATACAGAATCTTTAATATATATCTTATCACGTAAAAAACTGAACATATATAAATATATAATAGATGATTTGATAGACTTCACAATAATTATTAAAATAAAATCTTATAATAAAATTTAAATTTAGATCAAACTTAATTCTGTAAAATCGATTTATATGATAAAAAATATTTTTTATATACCATTTTAATTATATTCCTAGTCAATATGGAATTTTTATTTTATATCATTAAATAATTTGTGAAAAAAATAGTTATGTAATATTTTAATTTATGAAATTAAGTATTTATTATTTATTGTTATAACATTTAATTTAATTAGATTTGAAGTCAAATGTCAACGTAGGATGAACAATCACATTTAAAATTGCCCTCCTTCTAACTTAGGAATATCTAGAATTTAATTACTCTTCCTTTTTCTGACATGAAAACAACTGTTTTGACTTGCATCATTCATTTTTTTCATCTCACTTGACAAACAATTTTTAAAATCCATATCCGGCCACGAAAATTCCCACCAGAAGCAGAACATGTTGATGGTGTTGGATCGTACTATATTATATAATGATAATGATAGCAATCCATTAAGTAGTTCATTATTATATATAGGTGATTTCTTGGATATATGAGATGTGACAATATTCACCTGATGGTGTGCATGCAGTTAAAGTAGTTTTTCCCCGAGAAGAGAGGTGGAGGGCCATTATTTTAGAGGCATAATTTGGCTAAAAGGTAGACCGACAAGATGCACGTTGGGTGTCATAAATCTTTGAGCTAACCATTATTGTAAGCAAAGTTCAAGAAGAGCACGAGTCGTCAGTGCATGAATGTAGAAGAGGATGAATGATTAGCCATAAGCAAAGAAAAAAAAACTCATCAGTTAGCCCACACTTGCTCTCTATACATAATTAAGCAACCAAACTATCACCCAAAAACCAACGACTTTATTATTTTAATATATTTAATACAGAAATAACCTTATTACTGTTTCCTTTCTGAATATTCTTTTAGAAAAAATAAGTTAATGTTGCCATATGTCTTAATCGAATAAAGGAAATTCACAAATTAATAGAGTCGATCGGATAATTTGTTCGGTTTAATTTATGTGAAATCAAACCCGTTTATTTGTCTGGTCGAATTTTGGGTTTTCTTTTTCCAAACCAACATACTGTATTTGATATGTAGTTTTTATTTTTTAAATAACATTTTTAATATTTTCTAATAAGTTTATAAAATTTATAAATATATTTCAAACTAATTATCTAATATAAATATTTTGAATTTTTCTCATATTAATTAGTATTTAACTGTGATTAAGATAAAATAATTATTTTGTCCTGTTGTGATCAAATAATATATATATATATTAAAAAAGTAGGGAACATGAACTTGTATGCTATAATTGACCTTATAAAAAACTTTTAAGACCTAACCTTCCACGAGGTTAAGGGTGAAATGATGTAACCCTTTTCCTATAATGTTTACTTAATCACACTTCTTTTGTAACTCGCTTTTACTGTGTCACGTCATGTGAGTTGCAAAAATGCATTTTGTAAGTGAATCTGTGATAGCAAAAGAAAATTTTAATGTGAACTTGTGATGACTATATAAAAAAAAGAAATATAGTTTGTTGGTAAAAAAAAAGTGCTACACACAATTTATTTTAAAAAAAAAGTGCATATATATATAAAAAAAAGAATGTACAATTATAAATCTTTAATAAATTATATTTAATAGTCTAATAAATTCTATCTAATAGTTTAATAATTTTTTTTTAATAATTTGATATATGATCAAAATAATAGGATTAAATGATTTAATGATTGGATTGATTAATTTTATTTTTTTATTAAAAAGTTATTTGTTAATATAACTGTAACAAATAAAAATTTTATACTTGATTTCAATTGATCTTATCCAAGTGTTAATTTTGAATGTATAACTTATTGCAATTCATGATTCTAACTAGAAAACAAAATTTATCAATCTATCGATTGTGTCATTTGATATTGTTGTTCTCATCATGTATATCATATTTAACGAATTTCACACAAATTAAATATTTATTGGTATGTTATCTAGCTGAAAATAGTTACTTATATTTTAAACAGTATATTATCTATCAAAATAAGGTAATGTGATGAAATATTGATTGATTTTTTTTATTTAGATGAAATTTTGTAAACTTAGTCTACCTTAAAAGAACTTTTGAATTAGCGGTTGGATTAGTTAGTTTCATATTATAGTTTTATGGTTTGTGGGTAAAAGAAGGATGCATATTATTCGGTGGAGATTCAGTTTCAAGCACTTTATTGGGTAAAACTTATGTTAAATGTATAAATGAAATTGGGCAGTTTTTATTAAAAAAATTAATTAAATTTTTATAAAATTAATTATTAATGAGGTCAATAGATATATACTAACAACAACATAATTGCGCTTTTCTCTTCTCATTACAAAAAAAAAAAAAAGGTATTTTTAATTTTTAACTCTTTTGTTATTATTACTAATCTTATACATTCTGAAGGAAGCTTTCAGTGTTACTTTGTTGAAAGAAAATGTAAAATTTAAGAATACAAATTCTTTAAATTTTAAAATTAAATTAAAAATTATTTTAATTTTATTTTTGTTAAATATATTTTATTTTAAAAATTATATTTAAAAATTAAAAAATTTAAAACTCGTTATCTCTCCAACCAAGTCCTTAATAAACTAAAACTAAAGTTGAAAATTCAAAATCTAAAATATTTATTGTTAATTTTTAATATTAAAATATAAATATTTTATATAAGATAACTATAAGTTAAAAAATATTAACCATATTTTCTTGACATTTTTTTTAATAATTTATGTGATTAATTAAAATTTATTAAAAATAATTTATTTTGATAATTCTTATTCTTAAATTAAGAAAGAATCATTATATAAAAGATAAGAACTATTAAAATTAATAATTTTTAATCAATTTTAATTAATTATATAAAAAATATAAAAAAAACATGGCTAATATTTTTTAACTAAAAATAGTCTCATATTTACATAAAAGAATACAAATAAAAGGATTATTTATTGAAGCCAAAAGTTTCGCTAAAGTATGCTGTATTATCGGTGGGATTTGTCAATTATTTGAATTTCAATAACGAAAAATGGGGAAGGGTAAGAAAAGGGAAAGAGGACAGGTGGCAAATTATGACATAGTAATTAATACATTATTGGTGAAGGTTGAAAAAGGCATACAATTTATAGATTCCCAAATGGACAAAAATCTATGGCTATCATCATAATTAATCATTAGCCTATCAGCACTGACTACAGGTTTTATGCACTTTATTCCACACAGTTTAACACAATTCACAATCTCAATCCACACTTTCACTAAATTCATAATCTCATTGCACAGTTTTCTTTACCTCGACTTTCTTCTTTTCTTTATTTTCTCCTTTTTAATTATTCCCTCAATTCTTAATTTTTACTTGTTTAAGGTTTTTTTTGTATAAATTAAGAAATATTTAATTTAGATATAATATGTCAATTTATTATTTTACAGATTTCTATAAATAATCTTTTTACGCAGTCTTCTGATGAAATCCCGTTGCTTTTCAGTGCAAATGTTTCTACTAAAATATAATACTAATATTTTTTATAAGTATCCAGCAAAAATCATAATTATTAATATTCTAAAAATCTTATAAATTACACATGACATCTACGATAATTGTTTTACAACTATGAGTTCATGACTTGTAAAGTACCAAAATTAGAAAACAGTATAT
>JAMLFT010012935.1:0-10099 GCA_026544285.1 Pachyrhizus erosus
ATTCAACCCAACAATTTTATAATTACTTAATAGATAAAATTAATGTCAGAGACTAAAAATATAATTAACTAATGTATGAAAGATTAAAAATAATATAAAATTATAAAAATTAAAAATATAAATCAAAATAATATATATATATTATTTATTTATAAGCATTATAACTAATGTGACAGATAAAGATGGAGAAGAAATGAACCGTAAATTTTTGAAATATCTAATGTTGTCTCTTAAAAATATTCAATCTGATCTAGTCTTTTAAAAAAATTGATTATACATTTCTTTTAAGATTATAAATGTTATATACTTTAGTTTTTTTTTTAATTTTAATATACAAATAGTTCTTAAAAATAAAACATATCCTAATTTAGCTGTTAGAATAAATATAGTTAGAAAAAAAATCCAACGTCAAATGAAGGTGATTAATTAAATTTTTCGATAGATACTGTATGTTTATAACACATAACAAAAAAAATATCTAACATGAAAAAATATTTAATAATCTAACTTATTTGTTTGAAAATATTAACCCAAATAGTTAAGAATTAAAATGTCTCATATTTGTGATCTTAAAGAATTATTTAAGATAATTTTTTTAAAACTAAAATAAATTGAATAATTTCTTGAAGGACTAAATTAATTAAGTATTTGTTCAAATTCTCATTTATCAATAACTGTTATTCAGAACAGACGTTGTTGCATGTATAAGATAAGATAAGATTTGAGTAAATATTAAAAGGCAAAAATAGCATAATCGGGGGAGTTAACGCTAATAGTTTGAGCAATAAATCTACATATGATGTTTTTTTTTTATACCAGATCTTTTATATTGCTAGCTGTAGATATTTGTAGAATATTTCTATAAGTTTATCAAGTGGTAAGAAACTTTAATTATACATTTGGGAGTCTTGAATTATCATTTCATAAATGATTTTACATAATGTCATATTTGGTTTGAAATTGCGTAAATAATTACAGATAAAACAGTAGTGGAATTGTCATTATCTTTTTGTTTGTTTTAATATGTGTGAAAAAATGATTTTTTTTTTCTAGTAAATTAATCAAATCCTAGGCTACGAGTTTACCTAGAATAATTTTTTAAGCTTAACTCTTGACGAATAATGATTTAATTAGTATATTCTACGCAAGAGAGTGAACTATAGGTGAAATTCAAACGTACTGGAAATAAGTGAATGGTCCAAATATCGCCCAAAGTTTGGGTTTTGCGGCCCGAAGGGTTATCAATCCACAGATTACTCATAAATTAGGAAGTATATGTATCGACAATTAAGAAAGGAATGTGATGGTAGTGGGAATGGGAGAATCAATAGTGATTAAGAAAAAAGAGTAAATATATGTTGTGAAAATATTAGTGTTATATATTTTTATTATTATTTATATAATTTTAATATTTTTATTTTTATTGTAAATTTTTTTTAGTATTTTTATTTTAAATTGTTTTTTAGTGTTTATGTGTTTTTTATATTGTATTATTTCATAAATTTAGGTAGGTTTTAAGTTTTTTTTATCTGTAAAAATAAAAAAACATATACAAAAAACTTACTGCAATTCGTATATTTTATTCAATAAACTAAACTAGATCCTCCAGTGCAGATAGATTTTGAGTTTAAATATTATGAATAAAAAAAAAATGATTGGGAGGAGAAATTTTATCAAAGATAGTTAATTATGTTTCTTGATAAAGATCTATTATAAGTAAAAATGGTAAATACTCTATAACAATGACATGGTAATATCAAAAAATTATTTTCAAGTATTTCAAAACATAAAATGGTAGAATCAAGATGTCATTGTTATGAGTGAAATTGAATTTAAATATCTTAAATAAGATTTTAAATTTAAGTTTTGTGTATAAAAAAAATATGATTAGAAAAAATATCTCACTAAAAAATAATTAGTTAAATTTTTTAATAAAGATTAATCATCCACAAAGTTAACAGTTACTTTATACTAATAATATGATGATAAACAAAAAAATATTTAAAAGATTTATGTTTTGTGTTGTTTGTAAGGGTGTTTGTGACCAAACTTGCTAGCCTTACCTAAGAAAATAGTTTAGGTTGAATTAAGTTATATTTATATTTTTTTTTTGTAAAAATCAAATTAAAACACATAATTAATAACGTGTTAGTTTGAACGAAGTCAATTGGATAAATAATTAAAAATTATTTTAAATTTTATATTATTTATATTTTTTCAACCATTATGATAAACACACAACTTAAATAGTTTTTGGGAATAAAATTGAAAAAAAAAATATTACTCTAATGAATATAACTACAATAAATATGGTTAATAAGTGTCCAGAAAAATATGTGTCACATCCCTTTCTTTTTTTTATAAAATCGCCGTGGACCCAAAAAAGAAGAAAAAATTGAGAAATTTGGTACGAATGAGACTGACATGAAGCTTGTGGGTTTTCTCTCTCTCTCTCTCTCTTTTTTTTAACTTTTAGATATTACCTAACTCTGAGTAAAAAAAAAATATAAATAATAAATTAAAGTGCCGGATTGAATTAGATTGGAGAGTTAACAATAAAACTCGTTATCCAATTTGAAAAACAAGTGTGAACTGGTTGGATTAGATTCTACTCAAACAACTAAAATTTGTTATCCAACCACGAATATCCCCAGTTGTTATCACCCAACCATCAATACGCTTAATTTTTTTGGTTTTGCTTACCTTTAAATGTTTATATATTAATATGTATTAAGAGCTTTGAAACAAACAAATATTAAAGGTTGATTCGGGTGCATGAGATTGAGTCAAGTTGTTTGATACAGTGCAAAAGTCTGATTTACCACTTGTGCGCCAAATAATGAACTTGACGAAAATTTTGTTTTATGTTTTACTTAATTATTTTCAAAGATCAATTTTGATCTAGAACTTAAAGCTTATATGAAAATCAGCACTTTTAAATGACTGTCTTTAATTTAGCCTTCATAGAAAACGTTGGTTAATAATAGCATTAGGAAATGAAATAACATTTATTTTCTTTATCTGTACCTTCATTGGCAAAACAGTTTGATCTTCCTCTCAAAAAATTCTCAGATGCTGAGTTACTAAAATTCACACAGGAAGTGATCTATTAGAGGAGTACTTGTGCATAATTTGATATCCATTTTTATCTTAGCCGAGTTTTTATTGGGCAGAAGTGGGGGGTACGTTAGTTACCTAATAAAGTTGATGTTTTTATAAATAAAAAAGGTTTAAAAAGATGACGTGTCAGGTACATTGGAGAATCTACTCTCCCTGGATCCTTAAATTTTGGTTTTTATTGACAAGACAGAATATAATAAAATAAAATATATGGACGCAAACTTGCAGGCAAGGATAGGATGAAGAGAGGTGAAGCAGTAGCAGAAGCAGTAGCAGTAGCAGTAGCAGATTATAGATATCGTATGGGAACTTGATGGTATCTGCTTCTTCGACCCGTGTGCGTGTGAGTTCAGCACTTCAAGCTGTTTCATTGCTGAGTTAGTAACGATCATCGCATTCAATGAGCAATCAATACTTCTAGCATCCATGGTCATGGTCACTCTCTGGGACCACTATCACCGCAACTTCACTCTCTTTTTCTTTATTGCTATTCAGTTCCACTTGTTTGTGTTAGGTTCCTCTTTATTTTTATTTTTATTTTTTTTTAATTTATATAATTAAAATATGTCAAGAGAAAAGGGCAAAATTTGCAATCCAATGATTGATATAATTATCAGATAAAATATAAAATAACACTGTATTTTTCTTTATTTATATTATCGTTTCTACTAAATTTGGTTTGTGTCTCATTATTAAATTTTTTTTGTTTTTCATGGAATAAATTTAAACTATGAATCCGCAAGGAGGGGGAACCAAAAAGAAATAAAGTTTGTAGTTATGTTTTTTCTTCATAAAGAAAAAAACAGCGGGAAAGACGCTGAGGCAGACCAGTATGTACGGATCCGGCGATGCTTTCTTCATGTGGGGAGTCCCCTTTGACAAAAGTGGGAATAGTCAGAAAAAGAATTGGGTGAACTGTAATTATGGTACTTGAAAATATAATTTATTGTCGTTCTATTTTTTTAAAAATATTTAAAACTTATAAAATTTTAAAAAATGTAATTATCTCTTATTTTAGTTTTGTTATTACAAATTTTTTGTTAAAATTAAGGTTTATATCTATATGATAGTAGATGTTACTTATAAATGCAACAATATGGTACATTCGTGACAGTGAATAGCATATTCATATTCCTCTAATGAAGAATTAAAATGATAGCGATTATATTGACATGAATTATTTACATATGTATTGACAAATTTTATATAGATAAATAATATATAATGTAAGTACGAAGATTAACTTTAATAAAACAATTTAATAATAAAATTAATGTGACAAATAATTATATTTTTTAAATATTTTTTTAAAATTTTAATATTTTTAGGAACTAAAGTAACAGCGAATTATACTTTTAAGTATTAAATTTATTATTTATTAAAAACGTAAGACAGACTATTTATTATATCATGTTTAATATTGAATATTATAAAACAAGAAAACAAATAAAATTGTTAATTTTAAAAACTGTTAAAATAATTTATATACCAAAAATGTAAACAGTTTTTATAAATTCATTTATACTTTCTCATTTAATTTAATAAAAACATTTAAATAGAAAATAATTAAAAATGATTTAATAAACATACATTGTAAATATAAAAGATTTAGCCTATCCTAATTAAAAAGTATTTTTGATATTTTAAGAATTGTTATTATCAAAATCAACAAAATTATTATATATAATAATTTATAATTAGATGACAGTATAATTTTTTATATTATTTATATTTTTTTAAAATATTATTATCCTGATCTTTTAGATAATATTTGAATAAATTAAATATAAAAAGAAATAATTCTCTGAATATATATATGATCACAAATTTTTGTTATGTTAAGCAATTAAAAGTTGGAAAATATGTTTTGTTTTCTAAATTTTTAATCAAACTTAGTTTTGGTTTGTATATTTTTAAATTGATAAATTTACTTTTTTAATCTTTAAAAACATGTGAAATTAGTCCTTATTATTAGGGATGATCATAAATAAAATATGTGTAAAATATTATAATACTTATTTTCAAAATATTACACTTAAAACAAAATCTTATATATAAAAACTTCTCATACTCAAATTCATATTTATGTGATTATTGACTTTAATACTTTTTTCCTTTTTTTATTAGATACCTAAATATTCATCCACATCTATTACTCATACTTTAATTAATATGAAAAATTAATAAATAAATAATATTAATTAAAAATATAATAATAATTAAATTAAAATCTCATTTATAGATCTTTATTAAACATAATTATAATAATAAAATCACAAAAATTAAAATCTTATTTAAAGATTTTTTACAAAATATAATCTTTTAGTAAATAATTTTTTTTTTGTTGAATTAAGGAACATAATCAATCTCTATAAGACAATTTTTTTTGTGTGTTAGTTAAGAAATATGATTTACCTCTTAGCAAATAAACACTAAGGAACATGATACTTTTTTTTTTTTTGTGAATTAAGAAACTTGATCCATCTCTTAAGTTTCATTATCATTATTATATGTGTGTGAATATGAGTAGGGTTGGATACTAAGATATATGTACTTACACCCATTAAAATTTACAAATAATCACCTATACCCAACTCTATACACATTAATTAGATAATTACCTTGTTCATCATAGATAATTTTTGTGGTTATTCATTGACTTCAATATCCATTGTCATCCTTATTCATGTTTAAACTTAACATTTATTTGGAAGAGAGACTAAATTAACATATTTGTAAAGGTTAGAGAACTAAATTCATCATTATAAAAGTGCAAGGAGTAAAACTAAGTTTAACTGAACATTCAACGTCTAAAAACATATATTTTTTTCAAAACATTTAACACTAATAATCATATCTGTTAAACTCTAAAAGTCTTTGGCAAAAATGATTATCATATTACCTTATAACTCTAAAATGCTATAAAAAAATATCTTTAAGGATAAAATATGCTTTTATTCTCTCATTTTATCTTGATCTATATTTTTAGTACTTCATAATTTCTTTTACACTTTTTACTCACTCATAAATTGTTTTTATTTTTATTTTAGTCTCTAATATTAATTTTAACTATCAAGTAATAATGTGATGCACATAAATTGTGTTTAATTTTTTTCTTTGTTTAAATTTATGGTAAAACATTTAAGTTTATTTATTATTTTTCAAAACCATTATTTTCTATAATGTAAAATTCTATTAAATTTAATTTGATTACAACCAAGATAACAAAATGGAATATAAATTCTCTACCTAAATTTTTTATAATAATATAAAAAAACTGAAATAAATATTAATATGTAAAACTCATCCATGTGAAAAATTAAGAAAAAAATTTTCTCATGAAAGAAAGAGACCCAAGAAGTTTTAGATGATATGTTTTCCAATATAGAGGAATAAAATTCCAGCAAGTCAAATCCAGAAATGAAGAAACTCCAAAATTCTAATCTAAGTCATAGAAAGTAGAGCTAACACGTCAATAAAGTCAATTAATATGCATCTGTGTGTATAATGCATTACTTGTTAGCACTTATGAGTAATAAACTAATATTTTAATAATAATAATAATTATTATTATTTTCTTATTTAAATATATATAATTATACATAAACATGTATATAAATATATAAATAATGATAATAATTTTAATATTTAATTATTATTAACGAGTTCACGAGTTAAGTTAACGGGTCAATGCGTTTACAAATCAAAATGTTAAGGTAAAAATGAATCAAATCCCTAAAAATTTATGTTTTGATGTTGTAGAATAATATTTAAGTTTTGTTGTTTGTAATAGACGATTAAGATAATTAATGATATGTATGATAAATCATTTGTCTATCGTCTATCCTTAAATGTCTTTCATCCATCTATTTTATATGATCATTTGCAGTTATTACATAAATACAAATGTTTCTGTTATGCATAAAATGTTTCAAAGAATAAAGAATATGATCAAAACATATTTAATAAGACTCTTATTTTAAAAGTCGCACTCTAATTAATGTTAGTTTTGCTTAGAACTGTCATCTCATCTGATTTTTATAAGAGGCTACAAAAGAAGATAAAGAAGTTGTGTTATTAGCAAATTACATAACTAGTTGGTAAAAAATATTTAATGCAACATTAAATGTTAATTTAGATATCTCACTAACAAATGAAGATAAAAGACTGTTGTGAAACAACATATAGTTGAAGAATGTCACCTATATATATAGAATAAAAGTTTGAATAAGAATCACAAAGGAGTTATGTGCGTTTAAAGAAATTTGTATTTTACTTCTCTTTAAAATTTTGTTGTAATTATCTTTTCAAAAGACTATTAAACACTTAGCAAATCTAAGAAATTGACTCATTAATATTGTATATATTTATTCTGAAATAGACATTGAGAGTCACCTGAGCTTATATTAATCTTGTAATTTGCGAAGTTAAGTTATAAGTAACTTGTCAAAGAATACTGGTTGTAATAAATTGAAGAGATTATGAAATACTACCTGTTGTAAAACTAAAAGACATGATAAAAGAATACTTGTATTTTTTTTATATAATGAAACTTGATAGCTTGTCAAGAATTAAACAGAATTTTAGTGATAGAGGTAAATCAATATGAAATCTGTTGTATTATTTCCTTTTTAATTTACACATTAATTTGGAAGAATTATCGGTTTATCTTAAATTGTTTTATTTCTTTACACCTTTTGTTTGTATATCTTTTAAAGCTTCATTTATCTTCTTTTTTAAAAAAGCAAACAACCCTTAAGCGTGTTTCATTTGAAGATATTGCAAAAAAAAAAAAAACACAAGTCAACCCCCTTCTTATGTTTTTCTTTTTACTTTACACAAAACTTGTGACCCAATCCATTTATCAACAAGTTTGAATGAGTTGAATTGGATTTGACCTAAACACATTAAAAACTTAATCCAAACTATTTGAGTTGATTTAGATTAGTTCAAGTTTATAAGTAACTTGTATCCATGAACACTCTCATTGATGAACAACCAAGTTTAATAATGTTATTTTTATGTTTATCTCCCTTAATTAATGTCACAATTGACTGCTTTTTTTGGAAATATTTTTTCCATTGTCATTTAATTTGTTTTATAATTATAAGCATATTGTTACATTTTAAGAGATGTATATTCAATTTAAGTTATTTTAAGAAAATCTTAAGTAAATTTAAAGTGTTACTTATTTATTTTAAACTGAATGTGTGTGTGTGTATATATATATATAAGAGTTTTACACCACTTTTGAAACGAATGGAGTTGGAAATCCATTGAAATGAGGAACATGGACCTTCACTAGTTGTGACACTTTTTTAAGAAAAAAATCAAGACAATAATCATACATTTTTCTTCCCTACACACTTAATCAGAGATGTTAAATGACAACATTATTTATATATAAAAAAAGAATAAAATGATCATACATATGTATGTGTATGTATATAATATAAAGAGAGAAAAATAAATAAATAGATATAAATATAAGTATGTGATTTTTTTAATTGATTATACTTCTTTTGTTTTCTTTTATGTAAAAAAAAAGTTAATTATATTAAATCTTATTAATTCCATAGCATTATTTTTAAATTATCTTTGTTATTTTGGAGGCACTTAAAAATTTGTTCATAAATAAAAAAGTAAAATAGAATTGTTGAAAATACAAAAATAGTTCAATGATAAATATTTTTAAAAAAATAATATTAAATAATATAAAAATAATTAAAATTTACTTAGATTTGAGAACAAAAAATTAGTTGACTTTTACCTTATAAAAGAGAATAGAGGGAACTTAATAATTTTTTTTAATTTTGATATTTTATAGATGATTGAAAGTTATTGATCTTACCCCAAATCATATAATCTTCTCAAATGACCATTTAAACTTTTATTTGACAAAATTATTGAATAAATAAATATGCATCAACACTATATTTAATGTTATCTTCCAATCACAAAAAGGTAAGTTTACCTTGTTCTTTAGGCATGTGATCAAGAGTTTGATTTGTCTTTAATTTAATGAAAAAATATATGTTAAAAGATATCAATTAATTAAATAAACCTCACTATCTCAATAAATTAATCCTTAATTCTCAGTCAAAAGATACCTGAGTTCACAAAAAAGATAAATATTAAATCTATGTTATAAAATCGTATATTTATTTATCTTTTTAAATATTAAACATGTTGACATAAAAAGTTAAACCTATAAACTTATTGAAGGATAAAATTATACCCTTTAGAGACCTTGTTACAAAATAAGTTTATATAAACATGTTATGTAACACCCTTTTTACTTATTTGATTTATTTGAAACTTTTACAATTTCGAAAATGATTCCTTTTAATTAAATTAAATTTTGGTAGCATGAAATTCAAAAACTTGTCCACAAGGGAGTTACATTTCTCCATTCAACATTCCTTCTCAATATCAAACATACATTATATAATAAATAATTTGTAATAGAAAAGATCAATTCCATATAATCCCAAAGTAAAATATATTATACACATACCAAATTGAAAATATAATGATATCCTACGAGTAACTGATTAACTAATGATATCCTACATAGAGTATTATTTGAGCATTTAGAAGGGTGATAAGTGTCACTATTTAGTACATTTATGTGAGAAAATTTGTGTCTTTTGAACTTTACTGTTGTGAAAATTAGCAATTACTTTCTAATTTGAGACTATTCTTATTAAAATACATGTTTTGAGTCTAGAAACAAAGTGAGATATTTAATCCAATTTTTATTTGAATTTTAAGAAGCTGAGGAGCAAGAAGAAATTAAGAAAATATCTAGCTCAAAAAGTCACTTAAGTCCAAACGAAAAAAAAAGTTTAAAAAGGAGAGAAGGAAAGGAGATTAGGTATCTTGGAGAGAAGAAAACCTAGCTTGCAGCAGAGACGGCTACCATGAGCGGCTAACTTCTTCCTTGAGGGATTGAATGTAATCTATTCGAACTCAATTG